>JARHVA010006057.1:452500-490000 GCA_037957365.1 Torreya grandis
GGCTCATGACTAACAAAATACTCATCTCATGTATGTTTATCTCATATATGCATGTGACATGATAGAGCTATATGCAATGTGAGATAGGCACACTACCTATAGTATAACACATATAGATTTAGGTGGTTTGATGTATCATGCAAATTGTTGAGTCATATTTTAAAAATATCATGTCCCCATAATTTATATAAGAACCAATATAATTCTACTATGTTGCTTTTGGCTTATTATAAACATAATATCAAGTAAAAATGACATAAAAATGTCACTGGATATGTATAAGTCACCAATGCGACCCATGTTTCCCCAATCATACTGATTTGTCTTTATTTCAAAATTAATTTGGGTGATTGCACATAAATGTGCCCCAAATCATCTACATTTATCTTAGTCATAAGTGTATATGGTGATGTTCTGTCTATTTTGGCATTGTTATCACTTAGAGTTTCACCTTATGAGGAGGTGTTTTAGGCATCATCACTTAGTTGACACAAAGGGAACAATCCAGGGTTGTGGGTCACCTATTGTTGGAGTAGACCTTTAGAGGAGGCCAAATTCATCTTGGTGAATTACCTAAATTATATAAATTCAAGGAAAAGGGAGAAGGAATACATAAACATAGGAAAAAAAACAAAAGGGTGGTGATACACTAGAACATAATAATAGCCTCTACTTGCTCAAGTTTGCATAATGGAAGCCTTGGGAACTACAACAAAAATTACTTGATCATGTAACTAATATCATGAGTATTTCACATAGAGGTGTAGGGATATATAAAAACATCATAAGGAGAAAACATTCAGCACACAATTAACATTATGTAAGCACAAGGACATGCAGACTTTGAGTTATAAAAAAGAGTTCACTTGAATGGAGGTGAAGTGAGATTGGACATGATCAAAGGGTAAAACACTTCACCACAATGAGAGCATCAAAATCCTATATAATATACATAGAATGCAAATCATTGAGAGTAAAAAACAATTCTTCATTGCTTCAAAGGCATAAGAGCAGAAAAGGGGTCAAGTATGGATCAATTTTTATAGAATTTCTATGTTAGAAAGAGTCATTTTCCAATATAAATTACCTACCTAAATAGGAAAAAATAGAGAGCTCAGGATATTTGACTGATATCCCCTACTAACAGGGTGTTTATAAATTCAAATCATGAATGGAGAGGTCAATTCAAGAAGTGGGATAATCGAATCTGAAATACCATGACCATGCCTATCTAACTGCATACCATGTCACCTCTGTCTACAACTTCTCTTCTATATTCTTATGGATGCATTTATTTCCATGATGAATTTGGCTAGATTTCATTTCCCTCTCATCATTTTTCTTAAATTTCTATTAAGTTTTGACATGATTCACACATCGACCCACTAAGAATTGATTCTTATGAATCAATTTAGTAACAAAATTGATCCTTAGATTTTGGTAATTTTGATGGTCAGGTAGGTCATCAAATTATATATTAGATAGTTTTAATGTAGACACCAATAAACTCCTTTGGGGTGGGTTCTATCCACATGTCTTCTTATCACTCCTTAATTGCTTAGTTAAAACTTTGAGTATGTTATGACTATTCCCCATATGGTGAAGAGAGATCATACCACGTGGTATCATCCCCACCCACTTACCTAGGATTTGACAAACTATTAGGATTACAAAAACATCCCTGGGGATATAGAGTATCGATATTTATCCATGTGTAATCATCCCATAAACCTACTTACTTGGCGTATTTAAAATTATATGAACATTGTTGGGATGTCGTGTCACCAGGATCATGACATGTGGAAGAATCCCACTTACCCACTTTCATTCTTGCTTTAAATTCACACATATGGATAAAAAACATTGGGTCACTAATATCATGACATGTGGAATCATCCCATTAGCGTGAAAGCCTATAACTTTAGTTATGCGGAGATTTTCTAGGCAACTTATTGAAAATTGACTGTCTTAAAAGACTTTTTTCACGGGCTCAAGGCTACTGATAGAGTGACATGTGGATTTGGGTAATCCTTGAAAAATTGCCCAAGTATTAAATAAATAAAATAAGTTGATAGTATACCATCCTTTGGTGATGAAGTGGGATTTTTCCACATGGCATAGTACTGCTAACCCAATGCTCTAATAGATTTTCTCAATTTCTTGAATGGTTCTAGGGCCTTGGGTTGTTAGGATTTCACCACATAGATTCATCCTACATATCCACTTGTTTATAACATTACTAAAATGGATAAGTCTAAAAGGACTTTTTTAATATGCCTAGGTCTACAAAATTATGATATGTGGCTCCAGGTAAGGTTGAAGAATTAACTAACTCTTGAAATGATTTCTTCTTCAAAGATTCTATTTGGCCTTTGACATTCAACATTTTTGTTCCTAGCAAAAGATCTAATTATTCATTAGAATTTACCCAAAGACTAAAATTTTAATAATTATCATGAAGTATTCAACATTTATTTTTGAGACTTGTGTCTTCAGCATCTCTATTCAAAATAATTATGCAAATTAGTCTTCAGATTTTCTATTTGGAACTCAAGTTTAGACCCCTCTTTGCAACCCCTTTCAAAAAATTTATCCAAACATTTTACCGGAATACCTAAAGTAAAAAAACCTCCAAAGTCCTCTTTATAACTTTATTTAAAACAAAATATCTGACTAGCCACAACACAATTGCTAAATAATTACCCTGAAGACTAAAACTTGACCAATAAGTGTGAATGCCAACTTTTGAAACTATGCTAAGTCCCTTTTGAATTTTTCATATGAAACTTAAACTATAACTTTAAAAATCCTTCATGCCTACCATGAAACCTTACATTAATAACTGAAAGTTGTTCCTCAAATGGTGGCCAAAATGGTCAACATTCTTGGTGACATCCACAATGTGATTACCTGCTAAGAACTCTAGACCAATAGCCTTATGCATCCATCATTCATGGAGTCATAAAATCATTCAAAAAACTCTTTCTTATTATAAACATCCAACCCTATTTCAACCTTCTTGACCACTATTGAGAACAAATTGAGGAGACATTTTACCAACTCCATGAAGATTCAGTGTCTCATGCTTGTATCACGTTAAATGAACTGAAAACACCATCAGAAAAAGAGAAAAAGAAACACACAAACCATGCCAAAGGCACTTAGAAGAATGATAAAAACTAAGTTAATGTGCAATACCACTTGAAGGAAATAAAATGCAACCAACCTACCATAAGATAACCAATAATAAAGTTGTCTAAACAAACCCATTGACTGGTTGAGCAAAGTAGCTACCTTTTCTCACCAAGATCATGTAGCTAGGAAGTTTGATGGTAGACATTAGAGAATAAAAGAGGGTAAATTCATGTTAGTCTTGAAAAACTCTTCTCCTTTAAAAAAAACATTGTACACTTCATCTTGATTGGAGCATGAGTGATCCAAAATGTATGCTTAGACTAATATTGGACATGTTTAGGCTCAAATTCATGTTTTGAAGGGAACATGACAAGCATTAAATTCTCCTTGTTAGACTCTAGCTAAGCTAAGTAGATGATACAAAATTCTCTAGTTATGGTATACACCTCACCATTATTCACTTTGAAACAAAATTATACCTCTTCATAAGTTGATTGATCAAACTAAATGTATTGATATGCTTCTTGTGACATACTTTCAAAATTAGATCCAAGAGGAAAGGTTCTTTCTCCCTAAGTGGTTAAGGCTAATAGAGGTATGCATTATATTCTAAGGGTGAACAAGTATCTACAAATTAGTTTAAAATTTTATAACCCACCTTGAAGACTTCAAAAAAATCATCATTAAGTTGAATTGATTATTGTAAAGTTAGGCTTGAGGGATTACATCCTCTTTGTCTATCAGTTTGTTTGACAAAGATACCTTCCTCAATATTTATTAGAGCATAGTCCCTTATACAAGTGTGAAAATTGATTCTAGGACTTTAAACAAGTCTTTAAATTTCCCTTCCATACTATCCTATTAAACCTTAAAAGAGTCTTTATCCCATTTAAATGTGTCATTAGGAGCTTCTTCATCCTACTCATGAGACTTAATACTATTGGGTGTAGGATTATCAACACTTCTAAAGTTTTTTGCAACATAGACTAGAACCTCTTGATAGTGAATTGAATGATGTATTGATTTTATAATATTCTTACACTCTTTGAGAACATATCCATCTTACACCTCAATGGTTATAGGCTTGTTCAGATCTTCAATTTTTTTTTTAAACGTCCAAATATGACTACCATATGTCATCAAGGTCTAATACAACCTCACTCAATATTGCATGATCATCTTGAGGTTCTAGAAAGCTTAAAATAATTCCCTTTACTTGAGAAACAAACTATAAAAGTTCAATAGCTGGTACTAATGTAACTTCTTGATCCTCCTCAATAAGAACATCCCCAAAAGACTACTTTGATTTTCCCTTCTGAATAGGGATATTGATGATTATCTCTTCATCATACTTGCTATAATTGTTTTTATAATGTTAATATTGAAAACTAGTATCTTCAATTGTCTACCCATATATTCTCCTCACAATAGGCTCTTCTTCTAAAATGGAGATGGTGGGAAGGCAATAAAGCTCATTATCTTATTTATATCTTGAGAGGGTGTATTTCCAACTGTTAAAATTGAAGGACTTCTTTGGTATCTCTTGGGGAAGAGGAAGAGAATATTATGGTAAGACTTATTCATTCTTATCCCTCTAGTAAACATTCAACCTCTCACATTCTAATGTGTTTTTATCCCTAACCTCCTTAATAAGTACTTATCCCTTATTTTGGATGTTTTTTTGATTCACCTCCATGATGGAAAGGTTTGAGGTCCTTAGGAAGGGATGAATGGATCTTGTATAATTAGAGGCTCTTCATTAGTCTCAATTCCCCAATATAGGAATTTTCCATTTTTATTGTCTCATGACTCTACCACTTATTCCTAACATGGAATTTTAAACCTAGAAGCTTCCTCTTGATGGTGTGTTACAACTTGAGGGATGGATGGACTTGGGAGAGTTGGAAACACTCTTAGTTTGATCTCTTGTGTAAGAATGGGTGGATATTGCACATGCATAATATTTTTTTAATGGTATATTATAGCTGAGAGAAAATTAGGAGAAAAATAAGGTTGATGTGGGGAAGTATGGCAGGTATAAGGTTGATTGTATAAAGTTTGTTGCCTTTCCCAGACTACTAACTTATCCTATATACACTAAATACAACCATCTATATCAAGCATGTTATTGGTTAATCCTTGATTATTTTATCTCTCAATAACTTCCCAATCACTCTTAAACAATTGTAATGATTTCCTCATACTTTGAATAAGATGGATAACATTAACTAGACCAAGACCCTCTTCTCTATCAAGCTCCCTTAGATTCCTATCATAGTTTGATAAGGTTCATTTGATTCTCGATGTGGATTGAATAGGAATGTGACTATATTGATTAGGTGTATAATAGGTTTGAATAAGATGATTGAAAATGTGGGAAGGGGTGGGAGGGAAGCAAGGGTAGCATTATTGATATTAAGGTTACTCGTGATGATAACTAGAACTACCTAGAGAAAACATAGGGTCGTTGTAGGATTGATATGACTCAACATATGGATTATATAGATCATTACCATAATGATAAGAAGGCGTGAAATATAACTCCTCTATATACCAATTCATCAAACTCATGAGGAAAATAAATCAAGAGAACTATCAATATATCTTGAAATAGGTACCTAGGATGTTATAACTAGCTAGTTGAAACTCAAAGTTGCCATTGATGCTTGAGGTGATACCTCTAATAGATGATGTATTAAAGGAAAAAACAAAAAAAACTTAAAAATATGATAATAGGTCCCACTTAACATGCCATAAATTGTTATCGATCAGAGCTACACCATTTAAGGAGTTTTTCCAGGTCTCTTCACTCAGTTGACATAATGGGAACACTCCAAGGTTATGGGTTGCCTATAGATGGAGTAGACCTTAGAGAAGGCTACATTCCTCTTGGTAAATCACCTAAACTAAAAAACATGCAATTAAAATGGATAATGAATGCATAAAGATATAAACAGAAGGCAAAGGGGTGGTGATACACCAAAACATAATGCAAACCTCTACTTGATCAAGTTTTCACAATGGAAACCCTAAGAACTACAATATAAATGACTCTATCACATACATCATGGAATTATTATTTCATATAGATGTGTATGGATATATAACAACATTATAAGGAGAAAACATTCATCACACAACTAATATTGTATAAACACAAGGACACATAAACTATGACCTATAAAAGAGAGTTTAATTTTGGGGAGGTGAAGTGAGATTGGACACAATTAGATGGAAATGCACTTCACCATAATGAGATCATAAAAAACACATATAATACACATAGAATGTAATTCATTAAGAGGCAAAAATAGTTATTTATTTTTTTAAAGGAATAAATACAAAAAATTGGTTAAGGATGGATAAATTTCTACAACATTTATGTGCTATGAAGACTCCTCCTTTTCCATTACAAATTACCTACTTAAATAGGAAAAAATGGAGATATTAGTCTCTTTGACTATCCTCCTCCACTAATGGGTTGACTAAAAATTCAAATCATGATTGGAGAGGTTGGTTCATAGAGTGGGATAATCTTCTTAGGAATGCTATGGCCACACATATGTAGCAACCTACCATGTCACCTCATCCTTCAAATTATTTTCTATCTAATTTTGTATGCATTTATTTCCATGATGAATTCATCTAAATTCCATTTCACTCTCATCATTTTCTTCATAGTTCTATTAATTCACAACTTGATTCATGTGTTGAGCCACTTAAGATTGATTATTCTGAATCAATTTAGTTACACTGTCAACATTTGGATTTTAATAGTTTTGATGATTAGATAGGCCATCAAATTTTATCTTAAACAGTGCTAGCATAGATGCCAAAAAAATTCTTAAGAGTGGGTTCTAGTCACATATCTTCTTCCTGGTCCTTCATTTCTTGGCTAAAGTTCTGAGTGTGTGATTACTATTCCCCCTATGGTGGAGTGAGATCTTACCATGTGGAATCATCTTTCTCACCCACTTTCCTAGGGATATACCATTATAATAGGCTACAAATACAACCTAAGGCTATAGATAAATGAGGTCTCACCATGTGGTGTCTTCTTACTAACCCACTTACCTGGGGGCTTTAAAATTATATAGATGTCTCTAAGATGCCAGGTCATCAAGATCATGACCAATAGAAGCATCCTACTTACTCACTTTTATATTTAATTTGAATTTTTATAAATGGATCTGAGACATTATGACATTATGATCTGACATGTGGAATCATCCCACTAGGCCATAAGCCTAAAAATTTACTAATGTGGATATTTACTGGGAAATTTCTTGAAAATTGACTAATTCTTAATATAATTTTTTTGTAGGACTAAATCTACTATGGGAGTGACACATGGCTCTAGGAAATCTCTGAAAAATTAACTAAGTGTTGATGGAATAAAATAAGTTGTTGTTATACCATCCTTTAGTGATGAAGTAAGATTTTACCATGTGGGATAATCCTACTAACCTACTGATTTAACAGATTCTCTCAACTACACGGATGGTTTTAGGGAACCAAGTCACTGATATTTTACCATGTGTCTTCATCTTATGTACCCACTTACTTTGAATAATGATGAAATGACTAAGTCTAAAATGACTTTTTGACAAGCTTGGGGCTCTAAAATGCTAACACATAGATCTGAACAATGTTAAAAAATCAACAAAGTATTGAAATGCTTTCTTCTTCAAAAAATTTGTTCATACTTTGGCCTTCAACATTTATGTTGGTAGTAAAATATATGATTATTTACTATAATTTACCCAAATACTAAACTTTGAATAATTATCATGAATTCTTTAGGATTTGTGTCTAGGACTTGAGTCTTTGGCATCTCTGTTCAAAACAATTACGCAAATTGGTCTTCAAATTTTCTATTTAGAACTCCAGCTTAGACCCATATTTGTATTCCCCTATGAACATTTTATTTTAATATTGTCTTTTAATACCTAAATTAAAACAACCTCTAAATTACTCTTCATAAATTTTGTTTAGAATAAAAGCTTTGACTAGCCACAACACAAATGCTGAACAATTTCCCTAAAGACTCAAACTTGACTAATAAGTGTAA
Source organism: Torreya grandis (assembly GCA_037957365.1). Taxonomy (NCBI): domain Eukaryota; kingdom Viridiplantae; phylum Streptophyta; class Pinopsida; order Cupressales; family Taxaceae; genus Torreya; species Torreya grandis. The sequence continues at coordinate 460,707 of JARHVA010006057.1, forward strand.
ATACCAAATTTTAAAAACATGGTAAGACCGTTTTACATTCTTCCTACCAAACTTAAATAATAACTTTATAAAGCCTTCATGCCTACCATGAAACCTTGCACTGATAACTAAAATTTTTTCCTCTAATGGTGACAAAAATGGTTAATAGGCATGAGGGAATTAATTGTAATAGCGACTTGCACACACAAAATCAAAACCTATAATATCCCATTTACACCACTTCAGCCTATATTTTAAGTGAATTAGGATGATCATGCACAGATGTGTCCAACAAATTTCTTCATTTTCCTAAGTTTCAAGTGGATATAGTGTTGTTATGTAACTTTTATCCTATAAAGGACCTAATCAAAATCAAAATTGGCATAAAGGGGTGGTTGGGTGTGTGAAGGTCACTCATGAAGATTATGTTTCCATAATTACACCATGTTGGCTAGTATTTAAAGTGGATTGGGGTGATCATACATAAATGTGCCCAAAATTATTTCATTTTCCATGGCCACATGAATATGGTGTTTTTATGTAAGTTTTTGCTTATAAGAGACCTAATTTTAAGTAAAATCATCATAAAGGAGTTGTTGGGTGTGTTTTGATTACCAATGGGACCTACATTTTCTCGATCACACCAATTTGGCCTTATTTCAATGTGAATTGAGTTGATCATGCATGAATGCATCCCAAATTATCCATAGTTTCCCTCATCTCAAGTGGATATGGGGTGTTGTGTTTATTTTGTCCTATAAACCCTCAAGTTTCATGTAAAAATACATAAAGTGGTGGTTTTTTTGTATTATTCATCAATGTGACCTATGTTTCCCCAATCATAAAACTTTGATTTGAATTCAAAATGAATTAGGGTGATTTCACATATATTTACGATAATTTTTTTCCATTTCTAGTGCCATAAGTCGATATTGTGTTTTTGTGTCACTTTTATAAATAATGAAGCTAATCAAAAGTAATATTGAAATAGATTGGTGGTATGATGTGGAAGGGTCATAATAAAACTTATTTTTCCATAATCACACATTTTTTTCTTTAATTTGAAGATAAATGGGGTGGTTATGCATAAATGTGCCTAATATTATTTGAATTTACCTTCGTTATAATTGGATATGATGTTTTTATGTTAATTTTGGATTAGATGGTACCCAATTGCAAGTAAAATCATCATGATGGGATGGTTGGGTGTGCATGGGTCATAAATGCAACCTATGTTTCCCCAGTACACCACTTTGGCATGAATTAAAATTTAATTGGGGTCACCATGCCTAAATGTGACCAAAATTATCCTTAATTACCCTATTTGCAAATGATAATGGCATTGTTATGCCTCTTTTTAACCTATAAGGGACCTAATAATAATTAAAATTGGCATAAATGAGTGATTGTGTGTCTGTTGGTTTTTACACTTTAATTTTTAAAAATCAATAACTCTCATAAATTCTAGCAAGCAATCTGAAAGGTGTCAAAACCTAATAAATGACTATATGTTTACTCAAAATTGACATAAGTTGAAAATGTTATGCCCTAAAATCCTAGGTTTAATAATGAAATCTTGAAAATCATTATTTACTTACCAAATTATATTTTGAAAAACTATCTCCCAGATCATAAGTCATGCAATTATGAGACCAATTCTAGAAGATCGAGAGTGACCCTAATTTGTTATATTTACTTAATTAATTTTAAAGTATATACTTAACATTTATTTTGGTAAATATAAGAAATTAGGATCACCTTTTTGCATTCTAAGGCATCATTCTTTCATCTCTTATGAACATGTACACATTATTTTATGTACATGTTATAGTGTATCCACTCTTTGCTATGTGTAATTTAAAAAACATGCCTTTTTGCCCAAAAATGGCCTGGATTCTTGAGCCTAAGTACTGGACATGAAAATGCATAGCCACATCTAATCTTTTTGATTGAATATAATAAAATCCAACCTCCATCATCATAAAAACTATGAATTTCAATGTTAAATTTCACAATTTTTTTCATATGATGTCAAACACAGTCTCCTTCCAAATATATGTTTTCTAATTTTTAGACTATTATAGGGTTTCCATATGTGGATTTATAATTGTAATTTTTATTCCATTATATGTTGAAACTATACATATCTATATATGTTGATGTTTTTTTTTGCATTGATCCAAATATAAAAAAATTATATGGTCACAAACTAGGCCTTGTTCTATACACATTAAAAAAATCATTATTTCATTCTTTTTTAGGTACTTAAGGGGGACCACATGACTAGCTATCCATTTTTTTAATTAGTTTTTAGGATCTACTTATGTGTAAAATTAATTAAAAAATATTCATTAGTTTTTTAAACAAAATATAAGTCACAAAGTAGATGATATTATTTAAATTTCCATACGAGGGTTTAAAACAATACCAAACAATGCTCAAAAAATTAGAAGCTAAAGGACTAGCTCTCTACTATATTTCCCCCCCAAAATATGAGTTCCTCTTAAGGTTTTAGATGTTTGAATTTTATATATATATATATATATATATATATATATATATATATTTAAATAATACTTTAGATACTATACTTTAAATTATATAATTCATGTTCTTATATCATCTTTAGATTTTGATTGTAGCCATCTCAAATAAACTATAGAAGTTGAGATTTCATACATTTTAGAAAGAAAAAATGTCTATAAGTGAGCCCTTTTTGTCCCCCAAATTTGGGAATTTACCTAGACTAAGACATGCACACATGTGTATATTAACACATAAACACACACATTTATATAAAGTTCATACATTACAAATTTTTTTCAATATAAAATATATACCCAACCTTCTCTTCCATAATTTTTTGAATGATAGGGTTCTCATTGAAACATTGGAGAATTGGGTTGTATAAATGAATGTTACCCTTGGAAATAGATAAGTATCTAAACATTATTATATTTTATAATTTAAGTTATATGGGTTAGATAGAAAAAAATACACAACATGGTCTAAGTTCTCTCCCTATCCAAATCAAACAAACATTTTATTGGAGCTAAAAATAAGATCAATTGAATGCAAACTAAATGAAACACAAAGATTGAAATTTATACCTCAAATTTGCATGCAAGAATATTCCTTTTGAAATTTTAGATTACCCCCAAGATTCTTAGCATTGAATATTTTATTTCTCTTACAAACTCAATATTTAGACAACATTTTTATATGATTTAGCTAATTGGTTAGACAAGGTGATGGAATGATGATATTATAAGATTTTACATACAAAGCTCTTTATATGGCTAAAGATTTTTTTTCATGAGGATTTATATGAGGTTGATGGGATAATGGAAGGATATATTTTATCCATTTAGGATGAATATTAATAGCTAATATATTTAAAATGAATTAAAAAGTCCTTTAAATATCTAGAAATGATTGGGGAGTGGCTCTAAGAAGTTTATAGGTTTATATATTTTATTAGGATTAATAAATGGAGATTATATTAAGTTTAATAATGTTATTTGTAGGAGTTTTGGTGGGGGTAGTTGAAGGCAATTTATAGGAAATCATAATTCCTTAAGAAATGTGTGAGCTTGATTAATAATTAGTTGAGGTGATAATAAAGATGATTAATTGGTATAAAGGATAATGAGATCAAATGTAAGGTTGGTATTATTAATAAATATGTAAAGGGGGATGATAGTAATTTAGTATGATGTGAATGTGTAATTATGGTAATAAAAATATATTAATATAATCAGATGATTTTAGATGTATACATTTGGACCCTCTTTATAATGGCATTGCGACTGAACAAAGTGATAGTGTTTAAAATAAGATAAATATCATGGAAATTAGTAAGCTAATGAAAGGTAGGACAAATTATGTCTCTTGAGCATCATGTGGGGAATAATAAGATATATGATCACTCAAAATAAAATGAGGGGTGGGATTCATAGATAGAAGAAAGAGGGTTGAGTTGCATGCGATATATGGGATTGGTGTGCATGATATAATTAATATGATGGACCTGATTGATATGGTTCAATGTTTTCAATCAATGAGATACAATCTGATAAATTTTCATATTTGAATTCATGATTCCCTTGGAAAATATGTATGTGAGGGAGAAATATATAAAGTTATGACCATGCACATGCCCTAGTCAATGACATATGAAATGGGGAAGTAGTAACCTTTAGATAGATTGATTATCAAAAATATGATATTTGGACATATCCTAGGAAAGGACACATGTTGGGCGGAGATATGAGATTTCATTGGATTGAGGGACTTATGTAATGATATTTAGATGAAGCTTAGGTAAGGATACATTCTAGGGAGAACTGTGAGATTTGATTGGATTGAGTGAGTAATGTATTGAGGTTTGGACATATCCATGGAAAAGACGCATGTTAGGGAGAGATAAAAGATTTGATTATTTTATGATTAATTGATTGATTGAATAAATAATTACTATTTTATGGAGAAAATATGGATGTATTTTTTTGTTCCCAATCAATATGAACATGATATTTATGGACAAATCAAGGAAATGATTGAGTGGATGGTTGATAAATTGATTAGTTGATTGATGCTTAATTTATTTATTTTAGCTCAAGGATTCTACCAATTTAATGGATTAATGATGGTAGATTAGTTTGATGGAGTATTTTATAGGATATGATGATTGATGAATGCTTACAAATTATTGTGGATGATTATGATATTGTGTTATTATAAATATTGTGAATTATTTCAAATAATTGCATGATGGAAGTTGAGATGACCTTAGATACCCCATGTGATCAAGTTATTTATGTATACACAAAATATTTTTAAACTCTATCAATTAATGATGCTTTCTCTCATACAAGAACCCATCGAATTTCAATCTCTCTGAGTACACACTTTAAAGGTACATCAAAAAAGAGTTTGGTACACATTTCATGCTTCAAAATATTATTGTGTTGGAATAAAAATCATTGATAGGTGGTGGGTGAATCAGTTTACAAAATTTAATTTCAATTCCATAGATCATTCATTATTCTTTCAAACCAATCTTGTAATCAAACAATGCATAAAGAAGCAATCACATAGACAAGAATAAATATATCAACACATGAACATAAGAGATATGTGGGAAACCCTCATGGGTGATAAAACCCACTAAAAAAACACCTAAAATAATATCCTATAATAAATTAATCAAAAATTTAGTGAGGCACCAACCCCACAAGGAACTCTAACCCCTACCTAGTCAAGCACCCACTCAACTAGTCTTTAGTAAGCTTCAACTTGTAAGGAGGATACAAAACCTTAAGTAAATTGGAAAAAAAATATTATATTAAAGGACACTTATAAAATATCCAACCTATAAATACACTCTTACTCCTTCTTGACTAAGTACCAACTCGTCCAAGACAAGCTTGATCACCTTCAAGACAACTTGATGCTCAACCAACATATGACGACCTCTTCTTCAGGTCTCTATCTTCTATATCTAGATTCCAATATCCTTAATACACATATAAATAACCTATAATTAATATTTTATTTTATCTCAATATCCAATCATCTTATTCATCTCCTCTCGACCTTCTACCTCTCTCAAACACCTTCTAGGCTCCCTCACTCAATATGCCTCTTACTAGGATCATTAGGTTAACTAACCTCATAAATCACACCCAAAAATAATTTTATATGTTCATGTATGATTATAAACTCTGAAATTATGGTATCTCTGACCTCCTTATTCTCCTCAAGGTGCTCTTTTACTCGCTTGCACTCTTATTTCATAACTAGTCAAAATAGGACTATTATGCTTTATATTTATACCAATTACTTGCTCTGACCCATCTTAGTCACAAAAAATATTTAAAAAATTGAATTAAAATTTTAATATGTCATAAAAAACATTTAATAAGTGAAAAAATCATCATATAGGTTGGCCATTACTTACAAGGACCAAAACGATCATTAGGTCTAAAGGAGACCTAATGCAGTTAGGTTTGTTTCAACCACACGTAGCACTTGAACCATATTGGAACATATATATACTTTAACAATGTATTAAACACTTAAAAAATGAATTAAATAAATACATTAAAACACCCATATAGGTCCATATAACCTATTAGTCCAAATCACTTCTTGAACCATGCCATTAGGCCTACTTGCCATTAGGTATGCACACACCCAAAAAATATAACTAAAGATTATAGTAAAATTTCACAAATAAAATCATAAAAAATTGGATTAATATATAATCCATTATCTCTTGGTCATCACCAATTCCATTGGACACCACCAAATAGTGCATAACACCTCAAACTAACAACTTTCATATGCTCACTAAGAACTGTCTGATTGCTACAATACCCAACCATAAACAAATGACCCTCCAATATTGAATAGGGAATTTTAATTAATAAAATTAAATTCACATGAAACTTTGATATATTAATAAAATATTAAAAATAAACGGATTCTTCAAATCTAATCAAAACACTCCAAACAAATCTCTGCAAAATGACTACACAAAATTGCCAATAATCATGTCAACACAACATGATAAGTATTGTATTTAGCTCTTGTAATGATGAATCCAAAAATTTAATTCACATTAATAGTTGATATATTTCATATATATCATCATTAAATGGATATATCAATGGTTTTGGTGTCAACCATTGGTCTTACAGACCAATTTCTTAGGCTTCTCTTTCTTAATGCTTACACAGTCAGATAAGCCATTTTGGATTTCATATCTCAACTACTTAAAGTGACTTGAAACATTATATAAATCATGTATATATTATATAAATATTAAAAAAATTAAAATTCTTTTTTTACATTTAATCATGTCAAAGAGTCTCAAACTCTTCACTCCACCTTGCATACCTAGAACTGTCATTATGTCTTGAGAACCAGTCATGGTGAACATAACTTCCCACATATTTAGAAACACATACATGAAATTATAATGAATTTATATGATACTTATAAATATTTATAACATATAAAATCACAAATTTACAAATTTATAATGGAAAATATGTATCATATATATTAGACTTTGAAACTTACACAGTGACTGTCTTAACTCACTCAGAGAGGTCATTTTGTGAACACCATTTTCAACATTTTCAGTGAAATCCAAAACATATAATCAATATTAAAATTAGGTATAGATATTTAACATTTAACTAAATTAATTGGATCCATTTTTAATGTTTTGAAACTAATCTCTAAATGCATTCTCACTCTGACTATTTTTTCTCACTAATTTCACCATTAGCCCAGTTTAGCGATAGGTGAACATGAGTGAAAAAAATAGTTGAAAAAGAGGCTATAAATTTATTAATTAAAACCATGATAATAAATAATGAGTCTCTATCTTCTCCATACATCCATTTTCATATTTGGTCTAATGGAACATTTATTTTTTATATCAACATCTTTAGAAACAAGCATTTTCCTGTAGGTTTCACTTACTATCCTTATAGACCAATACCACATAGAGATGAATAATGGAGTCCTAGACCACCTCCAATCTTAAATATATCCTTACCAATCCATTTTGATCCATTTTCAATAATATCTCTCCAATTAGGTCATTAAGAGGATTTTTGACTGGTTTTCATTCTTAACATTTGTTCATAAAGCTTTATCCTTGAAACCACATCTTAATGATTTGAAATCATTGATAGGAAAAATTTTAATATATCCCCAAAATATTAGGACACAATGAAAATTTTTCATGTGTTAATGAACATTAAAATTTTCTTCTCAAGTCCTCATCTCTTCAATCTACATACATAGGAGACCTTCAAACTTATTTTCTTATTTTTTACTTTAAATTATGACCTAAAAATTCATGATTAATATTTAAGAGACCTATTAAACCTCTGTAAAAACTATAATGAGCTCTATAACCTTGGAAATTTACTTTCACCCCTCATCAGGCCATACTAGGTCTCTTTGTATACTAGACCTAGAACTACCAGTCATACTTAGGCCTTGAACATACATTAAAATAGTATTATACTAGTATCAATACCTCATTAACATGTTATAACACTTAAATATACACATTTAAGCTCATACATATTCATATCACCACCAACAAGCCTCTATAAGCCATATTCATGCTCAAGTACTGGTTCATCTCATATCGATATTCTACATTATACCATTTTGAGATATTTAATACACATAATGCAGCTTAATATTAACCTCTATATATCTAATATAGGCTATAAAGCATCTCCCATCATTCTCCTTTAACCAAGTCTCCTTATACCATATAGGTCACTACCCAAGACTGAGCTAGTTTTCTTTGAACACACAAGACCTCACACTTCCTTTTACATCAATGACCTCAGGAATATGATATCAAAGATAAATCTCACCTTAAAATCAATAACAAGGTCAAAAACATGACATCAATTAAAAATTTCAACAATCTTCTCCTTTGTCATTCATGACAAACTACATTGATGGAAAACCACATTTCAAGCTGAGCATTCATTCAATAGACAACTTCTCCATCAATCTGATCTCTCTCCCCCTTTAACATTAATGATAAAGGGTATCTATAATTATCACCTTTTCCTTTAACTCCAACTCAAAAATTATACTAGATGAAATTTACCAAATTCTTACCTTATAATGATTGGACTATTATCTCTCAATTTACCTCTATGATTTAACAACTTGGTATCTATCTGTCATGACTCCAAAAACCTTCCTTGTAGTTCATCATCTACTCTTAATCTTGCCTGAACCCATTAATATATTCAATTTATCTACTCTTAAAATGTATAATTTAACTCACTTGAATATACTTTGAAAAATATCCTTCATACCCTACCATTTGATCCTTGGACCTGTTCATTTCATAGAATAAACAAACTCCCCTTGATCTTCACAAGATATACACCTCAATCTTAAATTTGCAGATCTACCCTTATCCCTCAAATCATAGAGCTCACAATATACCCATATAACCATGCTTATCTACATCTCCTTGTATTTGAAATGAGATCTTGAATTATCCCTTCAAGCATCACAAGCCATCATGGCTCAAATCACTGCAAGGAACCTTCTTAGTTAACATACAATCATACTAGGTCTGTGAAAAAACAAATCTTTGTCAGGCAAATGATAATAATTTTTTCCTTCAAGACACAAAAAATAATTTTCTAAAAATAGGAATCCCATGAGACATTAATCTAAGGTCATAATAAACCTCTTAGACCATTGATATCTACATGATACTCTTCCAAATGACTCAATGGATCAACTTCGACAAACACCATGAGGACCCTGTTAAGAAACCTTATAAATTTATCATTATCAGATTAATGAATATTATTTATGGTATGTGAAACATATCATCATGTAAAACTATCACTTTATGACCTTATTAGGTCATCTTGATATCAAATAAACATTACATTCAATGACACAACCTTAAAGGAACACTACAGTCATCTTATTTCAAATTTTCAAGATTCATGTGATGCTTTAGGATAGTGATCATTTTTATAACTTTATGAACATTCTCAAGGAAAAAAAAAATTCATCTCACTCTTAAAATACCACAATACTTTGGATCATATGATCAAATAATATATATCTTTTATAGCATTAGTCTTGTAGACCAACCTTCAACTATTTATCCACTAGTTCTATCATTGGCTTCATAAATTTTAACTTGAGCTTACACATGCATTACAATCATGATGTATTATAAAGGAAACATTTCACTCATTTCATATATAAAACACTAAACTACAAAGTCCATGAATTAGTTCGTTTTCTACAATAAAACATACCTAGGGTTTATAGACACAATATACCTTGAAACCCTCATATCTTTGTATTTTGAGTTAATCCTTCTCAACTAGGATAAATTTGACCATACAAAAATCATTTAAAGATACTATATGACCTTAATATCTAAATACTTATAACACTCACCTTGAGTGACCAAGAACACTACACAACTCATCAAAATACCCATGTCTACCATTCTCAAGCCATAGTCCATTTTGAATAGAAATAAATGCATTTGTACAAACTTTTGAGACAAAAAATTACTCAGAGGATGATCTTCATGGAGTCTAATACAAATTTGTCTTTCACACCAACTTGATCTAACCTCTTACATGGATTATATACCATATTTTCTCCTCTAGGGTCCTCATTTCATACACAGTCATTTGAAATCCAATGTTCATATTTTTTTATCTTCAACATCTATTTCTTATAGCCTAAACTTGACATCCTTATGCACTTCATAGATTTATGGATGATCTTTATGGGCTTATATATTGAATAAGACAACTCCTGATGACACCAAAATTGTAGGGAACCTTCAGGGCACTAAGTACATCATCTCCATTTTTAATTTTACTAGGGTTATATTTTTGAGTACCTAAAATAAATGCAAAAAATTCTTAGTATATTCATACCTATATGATGGTCTGTAATGGTATTGGCCTTCTTAGGCTAGAGGATGGATAATTATCTCTCTAAATGATTAAATAACACAATAGAACTTCACCAATACATATATGGATGCCTCACAACCTATTAGTTATCCTCACTGACTTGCACACATGCTTTTGCATTTCCTATTAAGCTTTAATAGACCTATAAAAATTTATGACAAGGTCTAGGTGTAGACCTAAACCAAGCAACATATTCCTTTAACCATGATAGTTGACCATGTATAATACCTTAAATGATCTATTTATTTCAACATGTATTCAAATTCCTTAAGTTTTTTTTTTTTAAAAAAAATTTGCATTCAATATAGTCCTTATTCTTATTCAATCTTGCTAGTACTATCATTAAGTCTTTAATCATGACCTTCACTAGCTTAGCCATCTTGTGCTTCTAGGATCACCTTCAAGCTATCTAGCCTCCTCCAAAGGAATTGCTATGATACCAATTATTTTAATCACAAAAATTAAGGGGGTGGGTTAATTAGTGTAAAAAAATTACTTTATATTTCATATATCATTCATTAGTCTTTCAAACCAATATAGTTATCAAATAATGCATAGAGAAGCAATCACATATATAATAAGTAAGATATAAACACATGAACCTAAGAGATATATGGGAAAACCTCATGGTGTATAAAACCAATTGAAACACCCCTTTTATTACCTTACTATAATAAATGAATAAAACATTTAGTGAGGCACCAACCCCACAAAGGGATCCAACCCCTACCTAGTCAAGCACCCACTCAACTAGTATCTAACAAGATTTAAATTTCAAGGAGGATCTCACCCCATAAGTGACTTGGAAAAAACCTATTAATTTCAAGGAAACTTCTAAAATTTATAACATTAAATTAAAATCCAACTCCATCTTGACAAAACATCAACTCGACCAAGACAAGCTTGATCACCTTCAAGACACGTTATTGTTTATCCAATAGATGGTGACCTCTTATTTAGATCTCTATCTTCTCTATATAAACTTAAATTATCTACCATACACATATAAAATACCTCTAGTTAATATATTATTGTCTCTCAATAGTCAATCAACTTATTCATCTCCTCTTAACCTTCTACCTCTCTCAAACAACCTTTTAGGCTCCCTCGCTCAATATGCCTCTTACTACACTCATTAGGTCAACTGACCTTGTAAATCACACTTATAAATCTTTTTATATGTATATTTATGATTCTATACTCCCATATTATGGTCTCCATTACCTCCTTCTGGTGCTCAAGATGCTCTTTTACTTGCTTGCACTCTTATTTCTTAACTAGTCAAAATTGGCCTATTATGCCTTATATTTATACCAATAACTTGATCTTACCCACCTTGGTCAGAAAAAAATATATCCAAACTTTAATTACCCATGGAATAGGTCATAACACACGTTTCTTAAGTGAAACAGTCATCACATAGGTCTATCATTACTTACAAAGACCAAAATCACCATTAGGTCTAAAGGAGCCCTAATGGAATTATGTTTGTCTCAACCACACATTACACTTGAACCATATTGGAACATATAGAGCCATTAAAAATTTATGAAATAATTAAAACATGCATTAAATATATCCTTTAAAACATCCATATAGTTCCATACCACCTATTATTCCAAATCACTTCTTGAACTATGTCATTAGGTCTGCACATGCCCATAAAATATGTTTCACATAACTGAAGCATATATTTAAATTTTATAAATAACCTCATAAAAAATTTAAATTAATATATCCTCGATTATCTCATGGTCATCATGAAGTATATTTGATATCACCAAATAGTGCGTAAGACCTCAAACCAACAACTTTCATATGCTTACTTAGAACTGTCTGACTGCTACAAAACCCAGTCATAAACAAATGAATCTCCAATATTTCATAGGAAATTATAATTAATAAAATTAAATTAAAATTAACCTTTAAGACCTTAATAAAATATTCAAAATAAATTTAATCTTTGAATATAATGAAAACACTCCAAACACATCTCTGCAAGATGACTACATAGAACTGCCAATAATCCTATCACCACAGTCATGATAAGTGTTATATTTATCTCTTGTAATGATACTTCCAAAAATTATAATTCCCATTAATAGTTTATATAAAAACTATATATCATCATTAAATATATATTTTAATGGTTATGGTTTCAACCATTTGTCTTACAAACCAATTTCTTAGACTTATCTTTCTTAGTGCTTATAGAGTCAGATAAGCCATTTTGGCTATCATATCTCAACTTATTAAAGTGATTTTACACATTATATCAAGAAATTATAGTTTATATAAATATTAAATAATTTTTTTGAGTTCATTGGATACATTTACTCATGTCAAAGAGTCTCAAACTCTGCACTCCACCTTACATACCCAAAACTATAATTATGTCTTGAGAAACAATCATGGTGAACATGACTTCCAACACCTGTAGAAACACTTTCATGAACTAATAATTAATTTAAATGATAATTATATATATATATATATATATATATATATATATATATATATATATATATATATATAATGATCATTTAAATATGGAAAATATGGAACATATATATCAAACTCTGAGACTTACTCCTTCACTATCTTAACTCACTTAGACATGCCATATTATGAACACCATTTTCAACATTTTAAATGAAATACAAAGCACATAATAAATATTAACATGAGGTATATGTATTTAAAAGTGACATCAATTAATTTTATTCATTCTTAATCTTTTGTAACTAATCCATAAATGCATTCTCATTTTGACTGGTTTTTCTCACTAATTTCACCATTAATCAAGTTTAGTGATAGGTCAACATGAGTGAAAAAAATATTTGAAACAAAAGATATAAATTTCCAAACTAACACCATGGTAATCAAAAATGAATCTCTATCTTATCGATACATCCATTTTCATACTTGATCTAATGCAAAAATTGTCTTCTATATTAACTTCTTTAGAAATAAACATTTTCCTATAGGTTTCACTTTATTTATAGACCAATACCACCTAGAGATTATTGATGAGTCCTATACCACATCCAATCATTGATCTATAATTACCAATCCATTATAGGCCATTTTAAACAATATCTCTCCGATTGGGTCATTAAGAGGGTTTTGAAAGGGTTTTTGATTGGTTTTCATTCTTAACATTTGTTCATACAATTATATCCTTAAAACAACCTCCTAATACTTTAAAATAATTTATAAGACCCTTTTCCATCTCTCCCCTAGAGATTATTACACCATTCAAAGTTTACATGTGCTAATGAGCATTAAATTGTTTTTCTCGAGTCCCCATCTTTTCAATCTGCATACATAGGAGATATTCAAACTTATTTTCTTGATTTCTCCTTCAATTTAGGACTTAAAAATTCATGAGAAATATTTAATAAACCTATTACATCTCTATAAAAACTCAAATGAATTCTATCACATTGTAAGTTTACTTTGACCCCTCATTACGCCATACTAGGTTTCTTTGCATATTAGACCTAGAATTCTTGTCATGCTTAGACCTTAAACATAACTTGAAATCCTCTTGTACAACTATAAATACCTCATCAACACATTATAACACTAAAATATACACCTTTAGTCTCATATATATTCATAGCACCAGTAACAAACCTCTATAAGCCATATTCATGCTCAATGATCGGTTCATCTCATAGCCATACTGTGCATTATACCATTTTGAGATGTTAAAGACACTTACTATATATTACTACTCACCTATAGACATAAAAGATAGGATCCAAAGCATATCATATCAGTCTCCTTTAACCAAGTCTCCTTAGACCATATAGGTCACTACCCAAGATTGAGCTAGCCTTATTTGAACACACAATACCTCACACTTCCTTTGACATCAATGACCTCAGGCATATGATATCAAAGATAAATCTCACCTTGACATAAATTATAGGATAAAACACATGACATAAATGAAAACTTGAAACATGTTGGCACCTATACCATCACATAGAACCATTACAAGTTATTCTTATCTAACTCCCTAAGCATAAAACCCCACTTATGCACTCCCCTAAACAATTCAACCTCCAAAATATTCCATACCTAAACAAAAATCCATTTTTAATAATTTTGTACTACATTTATTGGGTCAACCCAATTATGGGTTTAACTCATATTGTAAAATTGTATCGATGCAAGTCGACATAGTTTGATACCTAATGAATCTATTTATCGGCTAACAAAGTCGACTAGGTCAACTTCATTAGATAAATTACCATGAGGTTTTAGCGTCAATATGTGGATATATATACCCCCTCAACCTCATTTATAAATAAAGGATCATTTAATTACACATCGTTACTACTCTTACATCTACTTAGATAAAAATATGAGCTTTCATTACTTAGATTTTTGCCTTAGAGAAGTAACACTTGTATTTTTTAGGTCTTATATACATAAGAGAAGTCTTTTAGCTGAGAGATTATCTATACTTATGATCCTTATAATCCATAACAATGTATTTCAAAGCACCATTGGCCAAGGTATAGATTAAGGCATGATAGGTTCTCTTAAACAAAGTAAGTATATTTTTATCCCTTAATATTTCTATAAGTAGATTTTGTATAACTAATGGATTAAATTGTATCTCCCTTCGTTTAGATTATTTCTATGTTACATTATATATAGTTATCTTTTCATGTTTTTTATATTCCCAATTTGTTCTATAAGCTTTGGTGAACACTATATTATCTTGCATATTCATCTAATAGACTATTTTATGTTGGTATAAACTTTTGTCCTATGATTTTTATCTACATGGTTCATTATGCTTACTTAGGGTATTAGAGGTTATTTGGGTGATTTAGGAATATCAGTCCCACATTCACTATAATGTGGCATTTTCCTCTCTCTCCCACCTATATGTGTACCCATCTCCCTTTGTATTCATTAATCCAAAGTTAATGAAAGATTGGTGTTGATCTTATCTTGTTTATGTAGTATTCTTGTATTTGTGATTTTATTTTATTACAACTATTTTTTTTTTGGTACATTCTTAACTTTTTACTATCAAAAACCTATGCATTTAATTGATCCAAAGATCTTGGAATCCACTCTAATATGGTATTAGAGCCACTCTGTAATTTATTGTTTGGTTTTTTATTATTATTAGTTTGTTTGAAATCTTGAGATTTGTTATTTGAAAATAAAAAACTAGTTTTCACAATCCATTTCTGGGAGTTTTTTCATCTTTGGTGGAGTCATAATTTTTGAAGAACTTGTTCATTAGAATAAATTACCACAAATTCTATAGTTTCTATGTGACTATGCGTTTGGTGTGCCTTGGTGAATTTTTTACAAAAAATCTCCATGCCTCCACATAACCTCATGTTTCATCTCTTTGATTCGGTATTGACCTATGTTTATCCTCAGTTGGTTATATGACTTTAATTTTATTTTTGCATTTTTTAGATGGTTTTTAGATACAAAATTTTCACTTGTTGAGACTATTGTCATTGCTGACCAGTCAGAACTATCAGTCTATATAGCCTCTATACCAAAATCAGTTAATGAAGCCTAATAGCCTCATCAAAAACATCCTTTGGCTGTATTAGGAGGATACAACCCACCACCATGTAATCCCTGGTTAGGCCTTCAACCATGTTTGATGCATGTGATTCGTACATAGCTTAATCAAGAAGCATGGTTTCTTTATGACTATGCGTTTGGTATGCCTTGGTGTATTTTAAAAAAAAAATCTATGTGCCTCCATACAACCTTAGGTTTGGTATCCTCTATTCAGTATTGACCTATGTTTGACCTCAATTGGTTCTACATGTTTAACCCATTTTTAACATTTCTTTTAGATGGTTTGTAGATACAACATATTCACCTATTGAGACTATTGTCATTGTTGACCAGTTAGAACTACCAGTTTGTGTATCCTCTACACCAAATTTGGTTTGCAAAGCCTAATCACCTCATCAAAAACATCCTTCAACTATTGTAGGGGGGATGCAACCTACCCCAATGTAACCCCCTGGTTAGGCCTTTGACCATGTCTAATGGATGTGATTCACACACAACTTGATTAAGAAGCATCATAAAATACTCTTACTATTTCAAAGGATTAAAAGTTTCTTCCAAAAAATTCTAAGACTATTTAAGCTTGCCTTAATGTTTTTATCATGCTAAATTCTTTTTTTAATAGCTTCATTTAAAACAAGGGAAAATAGGCTCCTTTTATTTTAATACACAAGTAATGTATAAGAAGATTGGTCATGTTTAGCATTGTTAGTGGATATTCTTTATTATTTTTAATAAAATAATATTTTATGGTAAATATTAAAAAATAAAGTGTTATTTATTTTTTTAATTTCTCACATTGTACTTACTTCCTTAGATTCATTGTAGACTGAGTCTAGCATTCTCTTTTGTTTTCAAAATCTCATTTTTTGACTCATTTCATCAATTTCTCAAGATGCATTATCAATTATGTATGATGTATTTTGGGCATGAATTTGTAACATTTTGAGTGGGTTAAAATTTTATAGTTCAAATGGGTGTACTATTCCTTTTTGGTCATTCTTTACATTTTACCTACACTTTCACTTTTGTAAAAACTTCAACTTGCACTACCATTACATCTCATTTATGCACTAATGGATTTAAATTCAATCAACCCAATAATTCCTTTTAAATATAATGAAATGAAAATCAATATGACAATCATTCTAAGGAGTAAGGGTTTTTATAGGATAACCATGGGTAATGAAACTAAACCTAACATAGATGCAAAGATAGTTAAGTGGTGTAACTATAGTGATTAAGCCTATGGATTCTTACATATTTTTGTAGGACCTAATATTCTATTCCACTTAGAGCCTTATAAATCACCTCATGATGTATGGAGCATTCTGGGTAATTTATTTAGGGAGAAAGATGTGATGATAGGTCATGAGATTGAGAATGAACTCATTAGCCTAATTTGATGTAACTTTGACACCCTTCAGGATTTATTCACTAAGTTCAAGTCTTTGAGATTACATTTGAAACAATGTGGGATAAATAAATAAGATGACCAACTTGTTATTTATATACTCTATAATCTAGGTCCTCACCATTCAATCTTTGTCTCTACTTTTCATGCCACTAAATGGAAAATTCCTTCTTTAGATGCTTTCATTGCTGACATAACTAGGAAGCAAGACAACTTGATCCAGATGGGCACATTGAATTCCACAAAACCTTAAGCACTAATTTTTGGGAATGGGAAAGCAAAGACTTATAATAAAGAGAAGAAGAATAATAAGGATCATGATAATAATAAAGAATCAAATTCTTCAAAAACCAACACTGAATCCTCCTCTTCCAATGGAAAACCTAAGAAAGATAATGTTAAGTGTTCCTACTATAAGAAAAATGCTCATGATGAAAGTAAATGCATGAAGAATGAAATAGATCACCTAAATAATCTCATCAATAAGAACAACATAGGTGTTCCTGAGTCCATCAAGTAGAACTAATATACCCAAGATTCTACTAAGGCAAAGGGCAAGAGGAAAGAGAAAGAAAATGACAAGTCTCTTTAGCAGTTGTAGCTTCAACATCTTCATGGGTCATTAACTCGGGTACTTTAGAGCACATGGGCTCTTCAATAGTTGGATTTTATTCTTTAGAGCCTTGTAACATGTCTCATATTATTTTTGGTGATGACACTTATAATGTTCTAGGTGTCCCTTTAGTTTCAACTAATCTCCTATCAATGTATCAAATAACTCATATCAATAAAGTCATGAGGATTGAGTTTTTACCAAATTTAACCATCATCAAGGAGTTGCATAGTGATAATATAGTGGTAGTGGGTAGGGTAGATTACCAAGTTAGGTTATACACCTCAAAATTTGCACCTAATTATTCTTCGATATCAATGCTAACTCATTCAGATGGAGTTATCAAATTATGTCATGAGATGTTTGACCACCTTAAAGACCATTAACTGGAACAATTTATCAAAAATGACATGGTCATAGGATTTCCTCAAGTCTAATTCTCTAAGGGACTTTGTGAGGGGTACTCTCTTGGAAAGCATCCTGAATAAAAATTTGACAAAGACAAAGCTTGGAGGGATTGTAAGCATTGGATTTAGTACATAATGATGTATCTGGGATTTTTCCCATTATATATTTTAAAAGGGTTAAGTACATTCTCAATTTCATTGATGATTTCTTGAGATATATATGGGTCTAGTTTCTTAAGCAAAACTTTGAAATGTTTGACTATTTTTAGGGCTTCAAGGCACTTGTTGAGAAATAGTCTGAGAAATCCATCAAGGTTATTTAAACTTACAATGTAAGTGAATATGTCAGAAATAGATTTGATAAGTTTTTCACCACAGAGGGGATTGATTTGTAGTAGATAATTAATTACAATCCTTCATATAATCGAGTTGAAAAACATAAGAATAGGTCCTTGAAAGAGATGGCTAGTTGTATGATTCACTCTAAGTCCTTGGCACCTCATTATTGCGATGAAATAATTAATTATGTTTTTTATATTAAGAATAGGGTTCCTCATAAAGATTTGAAAGGCATAACACCCTTTAAATATTGGCATAGAAGGAAACCTGATGTTTAACACCTTAGGTTTTTTAGATCTTCAGCTATAGCTTATATACTGAAGAAGATACACAAAGCTATGGAACCTCAGTCCAAGCCTTACATATTTTTAGGTTATCCAATTGGTGTCAATGGGTATCACCTTATACATCCAACCACACATGAGTTGTTCATAGATATGAGTGTTCACTTTCAGGAGAGTCCCACAAACTCAAAACTTGAAACTTCTTATCTTTCATTTGATTCACTCAAACTTGATGATTCTTCTTCTAACTTGAATCATCTAGATTCAATTCCTTAGTTAGTTAGGTATTCTTCTTCTTCTTCTTCTAGTTTTGATAGTGGGTATAGTGACTAAGAGTCTTCTACATCCACATTTATTTATGTTTCAAAGGATGAGGAGTTACCACTTGACTCACCCACGTTTGGGCCTCTTTGGGCCAGATAAACACTTTAGAGTGTAGTCACTTGGGTAGGGGATATAGTAGATGAAAAATGTACTCAAGTAGATTATCAGAGTGGTCCATATGATTTATTTTCTTTAGTTTCAAATAAATAGACATTTCAAGAGGATTTAAGCATACTTGAGTGGGATAGTACTATGTAGAAAGAATATTCTTCCTTGATAAAAAATCACACTTGGGATTTGACTTCACTTCCTAAGGGAAGGAAGATGGTTCAATGTAGGTGGATATATTAGACCAAATTTATAGTAGATGGGTTGATCAATAAGTATAATGCATGAGTGGTTTCCATGTTATTTTGATAGGTAGTCAACATTGACTACTTAGAGACCTTTTCACCTATTACAAAGATGAATTCAATCTAACTCAAACTATATATAGGCATAAAACATAGTTGGGAGGTGTACCATATGGATGTGAAGAGTGACTTTCTTCATGGAGACCTTGAGAATGAGATATACATGGATCAATAGACTAGGTTTGTTCAGTAATTATCCTTAGTTTATAGACTTAGAAATTCTATCTATGTCCTCAAATAGGTCCCTTAGGCTTAGTATGCCAAGATGGATTCCTTTCTCCTTACATTAGGTTTCACCAAGTGTCATTCAGACCCCAATGTATATTTTTTATGATAAGATGATTCTTTACTGATATTGGTCCTTTATGTTGATAATCTTTTGATCAATTGGAGTTCCTCATCGATTATTATAATGCTGAACATATCTTTATAAGATAGATTTGAAATGACTAACTTGGGTTTTACGCATTACTTCTTTGACACTAAGATTTCACAGTCTAATTCAAGGATTTTACTTACATGTCCCAAGTATGCTCTTGATCTTTTGGATTGGTTTTACATGGCTGATTTTAAGCCATCTCTGACTCCCTTTCTATCAAGATTCAAACTTGAGAATGATTTTTCTATACCATTGGTTGACACCACTTGGTATCAATAGCTTATTGGCATCCTTATTTATTTGACTCATACCAGACCTGATATTTCATATGTAGTGGGACTTATATCCAAATTCATGTAAGAACCCCATGTGTTTCACTAGAAAGTAATTAATAGGATCTTATACTACATCCAGGGCTCTTATAGATTTGAGATTCAATATATATTTGGCACATAGGTTTATTTGGTTAGTTTTATAGATTTAGATTGGGATGTTGATATTTATAATCATAATTACACTTCAATTTAAAACTTTTCTTTAGGTTATGGTCTAATCAATTGGTTTAAAAAGAAGTAAAATGCTATTAATTTATCATCTACAAAGGTAGATTACATGGGAGATATTAATGCAACCACTGAGGATATTTAGCTTTAGGAGATTCTATGTGAATTTGGCATTCCTTTTAGGAATCCCACCACCATCTATTATGACAACTAGAGTACAATATAGATATGAAAGAATATGATTCAACACTAGTAGACCAAACACATTGAGATTCACATGCATTTATTCATGAGCTTATTCAAGGTCAGGTTATCAACTTGAGATTTTATTAGTCTTCAAATTAGGTTGTAGATATATTTACCTAATGCTTCACTGAGAGAAAGTTTATTCATCCACAAGATCTTCTTGGGGTTTGGTATACATAAAAAATAAAATCATCTTCAAGGGGGTTTCTAGCCTCTTCACTTCTTCTGTCTTTCTTTTTTGGGGAGAGTTTTTCCTATGTGTTTTCTCATTTTCTCTACTTTAAGATAGATTTTTATGTACTTGGGTACCTCATTAAGCTTCATTATTGGGACCCAATTTTCTAGCCCACCTAAGCTATTCTTAAAGGGGGGTGTTGGTGTAGACTTTTATCCTATGGTTTTTGTCTACATGGCTCATTATGCTTGATTATGGTCTTAGAGGCTATTTAGGTCATTTGGGAAGATTGGTCCCACATTCATTACAATGTGGGGTTTCACTCTCTCTCCCACCTATATATGTACCTTTATCCCTTTATATTAATTAATCCATAGTTAATCAAAGATTGGTTTTGATATTATCTTGTTTATGCAGTATTCTTTTATTGTTATTTCATTTTCTTGCAACTATTGTGTTGTGTACATGCTTTACTTGTTCCTATCACAAACTTGTGCATTCACTTGATCCAAGGATCCTGGTGTCCACTCTGATATCTTACATGTTTATTTATTATATTAGCTTAATTATTATTATAATCATAATACCTAGCTAGGGTTATCACATATTGACATTTGACTAGAATCCTTGGAAAATTATCCTTTGCCATTATGTGATAAGAGATACCTTATTGTAGGTTTAACATATCCATTATTGGTCATGACCCCAATATAATAAAGTATTGAAAAGTGGATAGTTAGTTGATTACCTTCTTTGATCTTGGATATTACTAAGTAAGATAAGTTATAGATACATCTTATTTTGATTGCATACATTCTTGTGAACCCAATATGAACATAACACTTTCATATTTTTAACTTTTATATACAGGAAACTAGGTTTACCCTATCGACCTAGTTTAAGATTTTGTGCACATATTTCTATACTTAATTGAGCTTTTCAACCTATTTCAGTTCTTTGTGCATGTTTTTATGGCTTCATCAACCCTATCGACCTAGTTAAGTCATTAATTTTTAGGTTTTCCAACTGATATTATATTTTTGACCCTCTTTGGCCTCCTATGTGTAAAATTTATAGTATCATAATTTAGATCGATCTAATCAACATATTTTATTTTTTCACCTTTAAAATTTAACTAAAATAATCTACCTAATTTCATTATTTTCTACATTTTTCATTTTATAACTAATTTGATCAGATTGACATAGTTCTATTTTATTTTTTACTTATTAGTTTTATTTATAGTATGTTGACTATCTTAACTATATTTAAATACTCTATCTTCTACCTTTACAGGTTTAAAACTCAATCTAGATGACAAACATTAAAATAACAAGGAATTTTTAGGAAAACTACTACATCGACCTAGTCAACTCAGCCTTATCTATTAAGTTTATTGTAACTTGATTAGTAATTTCTCTTTATCAATTTATAAGTAAATATATTTTCTTGTTCTTTTTTAAAATTTAAATTTTAGGACTATTTTTACCAAATTTATTAATTCTATAAAGCTGTACCTTTAAAGTTAACTAAGTCGATCGACTCGACTTGGTTTTATATTTGCTTTCTACCTAAAAAACTCAATCAAATTACTTAACTCCATTTATTATAACTTGTATTTCTAATAGACTGAGTCTATTAGCTCAACTCTATTCTATTATAGTTTTATAACTTGGTTGATTGGGTCAACTTTAATCTACTTATTTTTCTTCCTAGTTCAAGTAAAATGAATTAACCTACATTTAGATTAGTTATACTCACTTTAATTTTCAGTTGGATACCTATTTATTTGCTTTTTAAAAACTATAAATTAGCTTTCTAAACTTTTATTTTCATTCATATTTTTCACTTTTTTTGGATTTCCCTAAAAATTGTGTACCAATAATATAAATCTACTTAGAAACTATCATGAAGGGCTGATTGATATTATATTTATGATCTCTATTTATGTTTTATAGATATCATGGCATGAGGGGCATCCTCCAATCCTCATGACCATAAGATAGAGCTAAATAGGGTTTTTAGTTCTACTACCTCATAGTATTTCATAAATTCCTATGATTTCCCTCTTTATTGATCCTTATGAATATACCCATCAATTTTTTTGCATGATCCATCGATTAATGGTTAACATCAAGAAGATAATTCTAGATTATCCTTGAAACTAGTTTTTGTGGGATATGGTAATGATACTTCCTCTATAGTTAGTGCTCTAAAATATTAGGTTGACACTATCCAATAGATAAACAAACATATTTGGAAGCCTACACTTCCAATAAAAACCTTTAGTACAACTTCTTGATCTTCTTTTTGAATAATTAATGAGGGTAAAAATTTAAATTTCATTATTTATTATTTACTATTATATGTTGTATTACAAACTTGAATTAATTAATGTTGATATAAAGTTTTCATTGTGTGTTACAACTAGATTGACCAGCTTGACCTAGTTATTTATGTGCTTAGTTCTCTTTTCTACAACTAAAACTAAATTATTCAAATATAGAGCATTATATTTTTGCCTAAGATTCAAAACTCAGTCTACCATCTCAAACCAATATATTTAAAACTATTATATTTTTCCTTCCTATAAAAATTAGTAGACCATCTCTACTAAGTAAATTTTAGACTAATTTATTTTTACTTCTTGTAGAACTTTATTGACCAACTCGACCTAGTCTATTTTAGCCTATTCTTTTTTACTTTCCTATAGAACTCAATTAACCAGTTTAACCTAGTCTATTTCATACTATTATTTCTTTCATTTCTATAAAAATTAGTCAACCAATTTGACATGATCTATTTCAAAATATTTTAGTTTTCCTTCCTATAAAACCTAGACGCCCGACTCAACCTAGTCAATTTTAGACTGTTCTATTTTTCCTTCCTATAGAACTTAGTCGATCAACTTGACCTAGTATATTTTAGACAAATATATTTTTCCTCCCTAAAGAAATTACTAAACTAGCTTGACCTAGTGTATTTAAAACTATTGTATTTTTCCTTCCTATCAGAACTCAGTCAACCAGCTTGACCTGATCCACTATAGAGTATCCTATCTTTCTTTCTATCCAACCTCATCGACCATATTGACTTCATATTATTCCATATTTTCCAACCTCTAAATCATTTAAAACCCTATTTAAGTGTTTAATTTATTTTTTTCATCATGCAACATTTGTTTTATGA
This sequence comes from Torreya grandis, assembly GCA_037957365.1. Classification (NCBI taxonomy): domain Eukaryota; kingdom Viridiplantae; phylum Streptophyta; class Pinopsida; order Cupressales; family Taxaceae; genus Torreya; species Torreya grandis. The sequence continues at coordinate 485,063 of JARHVA010006057.1, forward strand.
GGATAGAAAGAAAATTCAAACTAACACGATGAATTTCACTAATCCTAATAAACTTCCTAAAACACATTTTGTGGTAACCAACCCAGATCTTATCAATATCCATGTTACCAATAAAATTACAAATTATGTGAATCCTCCCTATTTCATGACCCTTAATCATTTATTCATAAAAATAGTATAAGATGAAATTTACATGGAATATACAACTAAAATTATCCTATTTATCAATGAAAATCCTCAACATAGAGTTTAGGATCCTACAATTATCTATAACCCCATGAAGGGAATTCATATAGGGGAACCCCATTCACCTCTCCTAGTTTTTCTATAAGAATTGGGGAAAGTCATTTATGACTTGTACCACATCTTTACCCTCTCTTATGCCTCCCTCTAATAGTATGGCATCATCCTCCATGTCTTATTTCACCTCCATGCTAATAATTTATTAAAAAAATGGTAGGTGTGACTTTTAGTGGGTATACTCAAATAACCCACATTATTACCCAATTACATACAACTACTAATAAATGTAATCCTACTAGTACTTCTCATGTCAGTAGTGTATCTCATGCTACTAGTGCATATCAAACTCTTAATGCCTCACATACAAATAACACATCCAATGTTGCTTATAATATTCCAAACACCATTCAAACTTGTAAATTATTATTATAAAATATCAATCAAATGGATACCTTTAAAACTAATGGTGTCAACCAAATGATGAAAATGTAAAAATAGTTATTACATCTTCAAAACTAACCTTAAACTACTCAATGGGGAGCACAAAATAATATTGCCTCCCCACGCCCATTAGAGATGCACTTGGTAATTTTATACTACAACCCTAACTTATTAATAATTTTAGTAAACACTTACAAAATAGACATCTTGTTTTTAAAATTGCAAACATTGACATAGGTGGCATAGTTCCCACAATCACTTATAATGGATCCATAAATCTAAATTTATATTTAAAAACATTTGGAAATTTAAATAAATAATGTGTTAAACTTAATAATTTTTCTACCACCAAAAAATTAGTTAATACATTTTAAGGTGATGATTTAGATTGGTATAACCAACTTAAAATTCATTATATCACTAGTTTTTAAGACTTAGTTAATGCATTGGTTTAAGAATTACAAACTAGTGACCTTTTGAAAAATAACTTAGTCCACTTTATCAACTATAATAAATTGAAATTTGAAATGACACAAGTTTTCATCAAATTATTGAAAGCATTGTCTAATAAAGTCAACCATAATATGTTAGATGAGAATCTATTCCACTTATTCACTAATGATCTTCACTCCAAATTATAATATCATATACAATCTCTTTATCCAAAATATTTGGAATAAGCCCTTATCTAAGATAAACTTCAAGACTTTCTTATATGATAATTTGAGCCTTCATACCCTCCAATGGGGACTTGAGTGATTTTAAAAGCTAAAAATAAACATATAACTAATAATGGTATTATAGATACTTATGAATCCATACACACTATTCAAGCCATTGATCAAAATAACCCCATGGAGCATAATCCTCCAACACCAAACTCCATCAATTCTAAATTAGTTATACATTTAATCAAGTGCATAATGTCTATGTATATAAAGTAATTTTGTTACAAGAAATTAAAAATCATGTTCCATGACCTTCCCCATATGATCTTGAAACTACATGCCCTATCAAACATTGGTATAATCCCCATAAATTTTCTTGGTTTCATGCAAATTGGGGCCATTATCATGAAAATTGTTCACCAATTATGAAAATTTTATATGGATTATCTCCTTGGACCTAAATTTGATCATGAATTTCTCATACGTAGATATTAACAAGATCATGAAATAGAAGATAAGGTTGATGAAAGTAAAACTAAAAATGAAGCTTTAAAAATCAAGACAATGCTCACTTAGCCATTTACAAGGATTACCTTCCTAACCATCAAGCTAACACTAATAAACCTTCTACTACTAATACATTTTAAAGTTATGTGGATCTTAAGATCAATGATGAGAATGTTATAAACATGAATAACTTGAAGAGAGTTATTTATTATATCTATCATTATCCAACCTCTAAGTATAAGAATTTTCCAAAGTTATAGACTATTTAGGAATCTTACCCATCCCATCTCATAGAATTAAGGAATACAGAACCAAAAAACTCAAAAGTATTAATTCCAATAATAATAATAGATAATACCTACAATACCATTGATATAAGATCTATTCCCCCTAAAACTAAGATATATCGAGAGGAAACCCCACAAAATTCAATTAGTACTTATTTCACTCAAATAAAAGAAACTACCAAATCACCCAAGATAACATAATTACCTACACCCAATCAACCCATATTAACCAAACCCAAAACAAACATGCCTTATCCACATCAATTTCAATGTACTTCTGATACACACTCAAAGGACTTATTACAACACTTTACGCCTTTCTAAAAACACTCTAATGGGTTATGATGAATGAGAACCTATAGCTGAAATTTCACATCTCTAATCTCAAATCCTTTTCTTAGAACTTTTGAGAACATATCCTCATCATCATAATTTACTAATATAATTATTATTCAAAATGAACATTCCTCATCCCCCATCCAAAAGAAGATAACTTGTTAGGATATGAAGATAACATCCTTCAACAGTGTAAAGAAATGTATATTCATGTTTGTAAAATAGTAGATACCTCTCTTTCACTTAAATTCCCTCTCTATTCCATGATTCTCAATAATATATTTATTTGTGTGTATGCCCCCCCACTATTGATTGGCATATAAATTGGAGATATCCAAGTCAAACATGCTTTAATTGATGAAGGATGAAGAAATTATATTTCTTCCCTTGATTTTATTAAAAATCTTGGATGTTATAAATGAAATCTTAAATCCATGAAAAGTACATGGCAATGATATGATCAAAGACAAATTCCTCCTTTAGTTTTTTTTGGATTCCTATCATGGTTCACCCAATCATAGTATGTGTGAATGTCATGATATTTAAATTTTCACTCTCTTAAAATATCTTACATGGTTTACCTTGGACACATCACATGAGAGAAGTTGCCTTGTCAAAATGCCAATGTGTTAAATTTACCTATAATGGTGTTATAAAAAACATTCAAAGAGACAAATCCTTGGAATTCTAAATAATCCCAAGAACAAGGAATTTTTAAAAAACTACCCTTTAACCTCTACCTATAAACCCATTTAGTGAATTACAATACTTAAATATCATGTCAATTCTACTAGAGTTTATAATGGTCATCCTAAATTAATAGGAAACATACTACCTAATGTTTTAGATTTTGATGATGATCAACCAAATGAGATTAGTTTAAGAATAATTTTTTATGATTTCTCTCCTAACATAATTTCTTAATCACCTCCTCTATAACCTTCATCTCTTCAAAAACCATGTGACAAAATTTTAGTTACCTTAAAAAAAAATTCCTTTCATCATACCTCTTCAATCGATAAAATCATTGACGCATGTACTATTGACATTTAAACTCCTAATTATGGATATTATTTAGATGATCCATTTTTATATGGTTTATCTCTAGATAAAAATTTAGAAATATATATCATTATTATTTACAAAATTATCTTAGTTTTATTCATGTAGTTCACTCTTTTGTTATAGTACCTGATATTAGTTCTACATCTATTGTTCACAAGTCCAAGATGGAGTGAACACACACTACTCATCCAACTACTACTAATCCTCTTTGGAGTATTCTTATGGACTATGCCATGATGGGACCTTATTGATTTTCTATATTCCTTGATATTTATAGCTTACTTCCTCTAGAGATGTCAGTGACACTATGCCAACCTACTATGAGTTGATCCGTTGTTTTAGTATAGCGTAGTATTGATTCTATTCTAAATTATCCTCATATTGGTGATGGCATAATACCTTTACTAATATTTATCCTATACTATAATTAAAGGTAGATAGGACTTATTCTTAGATCCATAGAGCTTCATGTCATTGGGCCAAGGACCATAGTGTGCATCAACAACAACATACCTCGAATTATTATTCTACCATGGATAGTAGAACTTCACCATCTATTACTATATGTACTTATTCCATTCATGGTACACATAATAATTCTTATTCTCATTTCTAATAAATTAAACAATACATTGATACACTTCCTCTAAAGGTAACACAACTAAAAGATAAGAGTCTACCACCTCCTAAGATACTTATAGAATACATACATAAAATTGGGGAAGTCTATTGTCTTTGGCATCTGTGTGATATACACCATAATAATATATGTTGAGTTATTCAAAAATATTTTCTATATTTTCCATGACATATGCCTTCACTGACTCATACTCATTCTCTAGGTCATTCATGAAAAAATGCTACTCTTTTTTTTCATCTTACACCTTTTCATAGACCTAAAGATTCTAATCACATTTTAACACCACTTCCTTACATTGATTATCCCATATAAGAGGTGTTTCATGAGAATCATCCTTATTATAGAATACCTACATTCTCTATAGAGATGATATGATAGGAAGTATTTTCATGACATTCTATGAAGATTGATCAAACTTTGTTTAAGGTCATAATATAGCTATACAAGTATGTATCAAATGTTATGGATGATATTTACCATGAGGTTTATCAATAGTTGTGAACACCTCATGGTATTAAATAACATTATTTATCATATTATTGCATGATTTGGATTTGATTTATGAGTGTATATGCATCTTATGTGTTGCTTATTTACATGTATCATGGATTAATTTCTTTTCATGCATTAATTTCTCTTTCATATTTTTAACATCTTCTGATTTAAATTAATATCTCATGGATTAGTATTATTTTGATGAATTAATTTATTTTTCATTACTTAGTCTCATGATACATGGATTAAATATTTT
>JARHVA010006057.1:492500-520000 GCA_037957365.1 Torreya grandis
TTTTTGGTATATTCACCTCCTTTTATGATTATACTCTCCCTCTAAACTACCTATGAGGGCATTGTTATGCCCTAACACACACACCCCATTTTAAAATTTTAAATAGGGACCCATAATTATTGGGAAACATCTTTTTGGGGCCCCTAAAAACCTTATAAGTACATAATATGACGTATTTCATGAAAAGTATAGGGTTATTTCTATGAGTCTAAATTTATAGAAAATCAAATCAAGAAAATAAAAGCTTGAATGAACATTTTAAGTTATTTTAAACTTTGGGTTTTGAGAAGTCTTTTCAAAATTGATGCTCTCATTTATTGAATAATGGTACTTGTTTTCACTTGTATTTTCACCCCTTGAGGAGATGCCTATCTCTCCTAATCCAAATGGAATAATGGAAACATATCTCTTGCTATGGGTGATAATTTTGTTGAGATGAATCTCTAGAAGGGCTAGTTCCCTTGATGCTATCTTTGAAGCACTTTCTTTCTTATCAACCTTATATGAAAAGAGTTAAGAAAAATAACTAAATTTTTAAAAAAAGTTGATGCACCAATATTTTATTTCCTCCCATTGACTCAAATTTTATCACTTAGACTCAAACAAGACTTCTTTTATAAAAAACTCACAATTCAAGTTGCATTATCACATCAATGTTTCATAAGTTTGGTCAAGAAGGAATTTTGATGCTTAAGAGGGAAATGAAGGATTATTTTGTAGGATAAAATAATGAACCACTTCTAAGACACCTACACACTTATAAAATAACACTAAAAAAGACCTGTACTAGTTACTCTTCTATACATTTGGTGAATAATCAAGGGTAACATGCTAGAAAAGATAATCTTCTACTAGACAAGACCAACAAGATTGCACTAACACTCAATTGAAAAACATGTGAGTAGGAAAAATCAATTTTGTATTTATTAAAGAGTCATTCAAGTACAAATTTGTCCATATTTTCACCATTAACCAATGGAGGCTTCTCAAAAGAGGCAAAAGAGTCCATATTTATAGCCTTTGAGAGAGAAATAAGGCAAAGGAAGTCCAAAGGTCACTTGTACATGTGTCAATATAAAAAAATGGGTTAAAATTTGCATGAAAAAGAGGCATGATGTAAACCATGGAATGTATAGAGGTCCAATTGTCCATACAAGTCATGAAACCTATGAAAAGTGTCACAAAATTCCTTACCCTGGCTAAAAAAACTACCTTAATCATTCAGAGCTGTTTGAACGTCCAACCACTAACTAGGGATAGGTATTATGATGGTAATAAGATGGAAATAATTTATGCATGAAAATCAATGCATTATTTTCATTCCTACTCTTTTGGAAACTCTTGGAATGAAGTAATCACTATTTTTAGTCTAAAAAACTCTTTGTTTCAGTCACCACTCAAACTTGGCCTCAAACATGTCTTAATTTTTCCATTAAAATACATGAGATGGAGTTAATGACACATGTTAAGAGCATACATGGACTTAAACTAATTTGGTACATCTTATAAAGGCCCATACTTAGAGTTTTCACCCTTCTCACTGTTGTGTTCAAAATGCTAATTTCTATTGGCTGAAACTAAGACAATTGTTTGAAAAATTAGAAAATTTTATCAAGAATTAAATGAATTTTATGTGTTACAAAAAATCGAAATCTTTTAAAAAATATTGATTTCATTCTCAGATATTCTCCAAAACCTACAAAACACATAAAATGGTGAGAAAAACACTATTTTGCATGATGTCCATACAATTTCGTACAGATCATTTGCATGGGTGAGAGATTGAGTGAGTATTATATATGTTCCAATAGGTTTCCTTTCCAAACTATGTATTTAGATTAGATTTCCATGTTCATTTTCCCCATCAGGTCTCTACCAAGAGTTAGCAAGGGTTTTAGATAGTTTTCTTCTCTTAGCCATTGTTCTTAAAGAATACACATTAAATATTCAAACTAATGACAAAAATTGGTTTATAGGTACCTTCTCTAACTCCCCCTAACTTCTTTTTCTCCCTTGCATATCCTTGAAGAAGATGTGAGCTTCAAAAGTTGCCTTATCAAGCTTGTTTTTCCAATTTTGCATAAGGATGAGTGGTTTTGAGCTCAAAGATGGATATCCTATTGGTTATGTGCATTAAATTTTTTATAAAACCTATATTATGACCTCAAAACATGTCTCAAATATCTAGATAATTCACTAAAGAGTCAAAAGTGAAGATGGGCTACCATTTGGCATTAGACCTTCTCAAAACCTAATAGGTCTACTAGGAATCTTGATGAAATTTGGGTATTAGGATTGTTATATCATAGTTTAATTGGTGTATTAGTCATTTTCACACCAATTTTAACTCACCATGCCATCATGTAGTCCTCCAAGCATCCTATTTTATCTAATTAAGCCTAGTGGAAAACTTGCCTATTTGGACTATGTGCAAGGGGAAAATGGGTAATTTTATGAATTTGAGCCTAATATATAGCTTTTTATCCATTATACACCTCATCATAGGTTTTTTTTAAGTCCCCAAGGCTTCAAATCAAGTCCCATGCCCATTCTACAATCATTTGGTCACTTTGCCATGTTTTGATTTAGCTAGACTAGCTGACCTCTAAGACAAAATAGAGATGTATTAACCTTACCCATTGTGAAAAATGAGTGGTTTTAGACTGTTAAAAAACCCAATGACCATTTTTACTAAAGGGTTTGATCTGATTCCATGTTTTGGATGCCAAACCATCTCCAAATGTCCAAAAAGGGTCCAGAAACTCTATTTTCTTGCATTTTTTCTCTAAATCAACTTAAAAGTCACTCTTCCAAGCCAAAAAAATGATTATAGGCTCCCTAAACATTACCCCCGTCTTTAATTAATGATTATGGGGATTTAAAAATCATCTAAAACACTCCTTCCCTCATGCTTACCTAGTGAACCAAGAGGTTTATTCGCCTTCTTGTATGGACTGTGAGACATTTGTTAAGTGAGAAAGGTATTTGAGCACTTTTTAAAGGTCCTTCACATGTTAGGACACCTTTTGAGCAATAATGTATACTTTTATAGTCACTTCAACCTTTCTTCTACCTCCTAAATAGTCTATGTTCTACTTACCATTACTCACTTAGACCTTGTTGTAAATGTGTATAGGGGCTTAGGACCTTGTGTAAGCCTTTTTTTCTCCCTTTGAAAACCTTATGAAACCATAAAAATATTTAAAAAGGTTATAATTCACCATTATTAAAAATATTTAACTCTCATTTATCTTTCCTACACTTTTTACCCTGAACTGAGCTTCTTGCCTAACTGGACTGAGACTCTTTTGGGTTTGTTATAGATAGTTAATCTACTTCTTTAGAGCTTGTTTCAAGTACAAAGAGTATCATTTGAGTTTATTTTGGATTATAAATATTTATGTATAAATAATACCTCCCTTTATGGTTCTTTAAGACATCATCTTGCATCAAATTTTCACAACACTGTCTCTTTGAAGTGTCCTACCCACCACCCTGCTAGTAGGTTATCATAGGGCTTGGTTGGGAGGTGGTCATGGAGATATATAGGGACTTTAGGGATTATATGTCTATTTAAGATAATTTTTTTTCATAAAACATGCTCATTCCTTTCTTCATTTCTCCTAACTCCCAATATTGGTGTATTCCCCTTAAGTGAGACAATTTTTCTTGACCCCTGCCTATAGGTAGGTGGTCTTGAGCATTCTGGCTTATCCATGATGTTGAAAGACTCTTGTTGAAATTAAATTTGAGGTAAAAATATTTATTCACAATTTTTTAACTTATTTTAGGTTTTTAAACACCATCAAAACCCCTTTCCTTGGTCATTATATGTAACTAAGACACCCCTAAATATATGACTGAGAAACCCTACATCTATTGACCCTTATAGGTGATCTTAGGTTTGAAAAAACAATCACTTTTTCTCTTAAAGAAGATTTAGACTGTGATAAATTTTATAATCATATTTTGAAACCATTAACACAAGCTAACCTCCATATATGCAATAAGGGATCTCTTTCAAGCTTGAAACTCCACCTTGGCTGTAGATGCATTTTTTAGGACAATGTATGGACATGGCATGTGTGTAAGAAGTAGAAACCATATTCAAACCTCTCAATATGATCCTTTAGTACTGAATGTCAATTTGGTTCATTTATAGTCATTCAAGCATGATTCTTAGTCAAGGTATGCCAATTTTATTGAAGATAAGTCTCTTTTAGACCAAACCCTATAGACCTCAATACTTGGTTTTAGTGTGTTTAAGAGCAATTTTGAGGTGTTCAAACTTTATCCTGCATTGACTTTTTATCCTTAATATTATAATAGAGGTCATATAATATATAAAGACTACTAAATATGCTAATTAGGATAGATACACAGCTCTTGTGACCATAATAAATGCTATCGACAAAACCCTCAAGAACCCTATTTTGCCTATTTAGGGAAAATAGGCTTGAAATCATAGTCTTCATCTCCTTAGAGTGACCTTCAAATCCAACTAGCCATATAAAAACTTGGGTGGATCTATCATGTTCCTTTCAATATGAAAGGGATTCAAATAAGGTCCTACCTCACTTCCATATTCAAACAAATATCTTGACCCCCTATTTAGGCCACCTGTAGGTGGATGTTTAGTACACCACAATGAGCTATAATATGAACAAGATGAGACTTTTTATGAGTGTGAACAATATATGCTTCCCTTAGGCATGTCAATGCATATTTTAACTTCTAATCTATTGGAGTACATGTCCACCTCTCCATACACCATCATGACATCATTAGGGGCATGTAGGTGGCTACTTTGATTGTGTTATGTAGGTAAGGTATGAGATATGGCAAATTATGGTGTGAATAGATTCTATATTACATGAAATGCATTTTAAACATTGAAATACATGATTTACATTATTTTAACTTTGAAAATAGATTTAAATAATCTCTTTTAACATGGAAATCACCTGTGTACATGTGGAAAAGAGTAGACAGAGGCATCAAGTGACTATTTAGTATGACACATGGGCATATGGTCAAAACTACACCTCCTTAAGAATAAAAATAGATCTCATTTAACTTATAAAATATTTTATATTCCAATACACCTCTATTATCACTTCATAAATATGATGGACAAGGTTATGCATGAGACTACAACTAGAATTGTGCAAAGAGTTGACCATGGAGGGAAATAATCTAGTAAGCAATACAAGAGGTGACATGGTGAAGTTAAAACATGAAATGAGATGTAAAAATGACATATGGGATTATGAAACACTCTTTCCCATTTGGAAGAGACCCCTATAGGAGAGAGACACTTAACAAACCAAAGCACTCCAATTGAAACTACACACAATGACACCTTATTGCATCATAGACCAATTTTTATCATCCAAACATCATGAATCATGAAAAAAGGAATGGATACCATCTTATAAGGAATAAAAAATATTATAAGTCCAACATCTCTAACTGGTTCATATGTATTTGGCATAAATGGAGAAAAACTTATAGGGTACACCAAATAACTAGTAAAAAGACATAGTCAACTTGTTAGTAATGGTTCATAAATCATAGTTTACCAATATTAAAACTCCAAATATTAAAATTAATTTATCTTATTTTTATATCATCTCCCAAAATCATTTTTCCTAAACCTACCTGTGCTTCCTATACTGAATAAAAACTTTAGGGTCACTTTAGTTTGTCTAGAAAAACTAGAAATTTTTAGAATGGTTTTGGCTTCAAAATGACACTTCAAGATCAAAAATAGAATTTATATGAGTTTTTTAAATATGATGATACCCCCCATGATCCTATACACATGACAGACTTACCTATGTGTCATATAAGTTCCATTTTTCCTCTTTTTCAACTAATTTTTAAATTTTCAATTAGAGAACCTGCAACCTTCTGATGTGACTGACATCTATGACACTCCTATTGAAATCTCAAATTTTTTATAAGAAATTATAACACATAGGAACCTTTTAAAATGTGACATTTTCATTAATGACTCTTAAAGGCACATAAAATGGCCCCTAATGGAAAAATTGACTCATGTAACTAAGGCCAAATCTAGCATGACCTCAAATGACATCACATGACAAGTAATAATTTCTATGAAAATATATTAATACCCCTTAAAACATATGAAATCAAAATTTTTGCCTAGTGGTGCCCTAATTTGACCAAAAAGTCAAATTTGTTTAATAAAATGGTGACTCATAGGGGTAGTATGCCTACTATACTAAGAAATAGTAGCCTTATTCTATTAGGTCCAATGGATTCAATGGATTATTGAAGATAAATAGAAAGGAATTTTCCAAAAATAAAACATAAAATAAATGCACCACACCAACAAAGTAAGACATAAAACAAGGTAAGACACAAGACAAAACTCACACATGTGCATAAGCACTTAGAAAACACAAGGAAATCAAGAAATTATGTACAAGGAGAGAGGACAACCTTAGTAATAATGTGTGAGATATATCTCATTGAATGGGATATGAAGCTTCTGTCCATCTAACCTTGAGAGTTGGAAAGCATTGTGTTACTTGTATTATGTGATAGCATATGGTCCACTCCACAAAGCATCAACTTTTGTGTGTCTTCCAAGTTTAGACCTATATTAATCCCACTTTAGAACAATGTCTCCCTATTTGAAACTTCTTTGCATGTCTTTTTGGTCAAATTATCTCTTTGTTTGGTATTGGTGAGCTCTCTTAGTTTGCATAACTTGATCTCTTATCTCCTCAATCTCTATCAACTCACATAACCTAATTCCATGCTCTCATTCTCAATCAATTCTAGCTAAGAAGTAAGATCCAAGGCTAGTATTTCAATTGAAATGGGTAATCTAGCTTCTCTCCCATAGACAAGTGTGTATAGTGAATTTATAATATCTCTTTTTGGGGTGATCCTATCAGCCCAAAGGGTTGTCTTCAACTTGGAATGCCAAGTATTTTGGTTCTCCTCCATTTTTATCTTTATGATCCTTATCATATTCTTATTCGTGGAATAAAATAGTCCATTCTATTATGGATAGTATTTGGAGGAGGTGCTAAGATATATGCCATGCTTCAAATCCCACTCACTTGTCTTCATTCCAAGAAAACCTAATGCATTATTTGAAATTATTGTTGAAGGATCCCCAAACCTTATTACTATACCCTCATAGAAGTCTATAACTAATTTTTCATATTCCTCATTGAGAGATATAGCCTCCACTTATATTTTAAATTAATCTATGGTAGTCAACACCCATTTGTGGCTAGCACTAGAAGGTGGATTGATTAGGCCTATGAAATCCAAACCCAATTACATAAAGGGTACATCATCATGAATTGGATGAAGAGGCAAAGTGGAAATATTTTTTTTACCAAAAAATATATCACATTTTGGGGACTTACCCAATCATGAGTGTATTTGAATATATTAGGCCAAAAGTATCCAGCCCTCATAATCCTAACAACTATGGTTCTTGGAGTAAAGTGACCACCAGCTGGTCCATCATGAAACTAAAATAGTACTTTATCAATCTAATCTGATTCAAAACACCTCAATAACACACCTAAAAATTCCTTCCTAAACAATAATCCATAAAAAAGTACATAAGGAATGGATTACAATCTAAAATACCTTCTTTTAGCTTTATTTAGGCCTTGTGGACACTCACCATTTTGAATAAAATGGATCATATCTTGTGTCCAACTTCTCATTGATGAAGGTGAAACTATCATAGGGTCATCATGGAATGCCAAAAAAACCTGTTTTTTATCCTTCAAATATGAAACAAGATGCTCACATAACCCCTTCCCTTTCACTAACTTAGTTGTCTTGATTTCCACATCATACTCCATCACTTTTGTTATCCAACCAGACCTCTTTTCATTCATATATTGGCTCAATAATAAGTATTTGATAGTAGGTTGAGGTAAAAATATGTGAATATTGTTGTTATAAAACATATGCCTAAACTTATTTAGACTCTTAATAACTGAAAGTACTTGCTTCTCAACATAGGTGCATCTTACCTCATAGCCTTCCAAACCTTGACTAAAGAAGGCAATAGACTACTCCAAATTTTCCTCATTTGATTGACTAAGCATGGAAGATGTTTCCTCTTCATCTCTAAAGTAATACAAATTGAAATCCTTTGAGAAATTAGGACTTGAAAGAATAAGAGCTTAGGTAATGGCTTGTTTAATATCCTCAAAACTTTCCTCCCTTCTTCTAGTCCAAGTGAACACTTCATCCTTACTTAACATAGAGGTTATAGGCTTTACAAGATTAATAAAATTAGGAATTAACCTCCTTATTAAATTAATTTTCCCAAAGAAACTTTGTAAACCTTTTTTGTGTTTGGGCAAAGACAATGCCAAGATGGCACTCACCCTTTTAGGATCAATGGATAAGCCCTTCTTAGAGATAATGTGTCCTAAGAGTTTGCATTTATAGACAAGAAGCACAAATTTATTTGGGTTGAGAGAGATTAAAAACTATCTACACCTTCTAAATTTTTTCCTTAGGTGATTCAAGTGATGCTTTGCATCCTTAGATAGAACTATTACGTCATCAAGATACATGAACACAATGTCATTTATTCATCCTTGAAAAGCCATATCCATTGCACATTAAAATAAATATCCATCATTAGACAATCCAAAAGGTATATTCCTATAGGAATATGTACCCCATTTGGTAGTAAAGGCTATCTTATATTGATCACTTTTCTTTACCACAATATAATTATACTCAGAATACCCATCAAGGAGAGAAAACCTTTCACTACTTGCCACAGCTTGAAATTTTTGATCCATATAAGGGAGAGGATAATGGTAATTCAAATAAACTCTATTCAATTCCCTAAAATCAACACATAACTTTATTTTCCCATTCTTATTCCCAACAGGAACCAAAGTTTGCTAACCAAGATGAAGTTTAATGGGGTGGATGATTTTGGACTTAATCAACTTTATGAGATCTTTCTTCATTAGGGGCTCAATATTTGTATTTATTAAACTTTGTATTTTATTTATAGGCTTGGAATTTTCATCTAGATCTATGGTATGTTTAGCTAAGTTTGGGTCAAAGCCTTTCAATTCAATATATTCCCATGCAAAGACATAAAAAATCTTTACATAACTCAACAAAATCAAGCTTATCTTCACTATTACATACCTTTCCAAGTGAAAGTAACTTGTCCTTGAAGATTTGTACTTTATCATAGATATCTTGCTTGGTAGACATGCTTACCTTCTCTTTCTTTAGCTAGTCATCATCATTGAAGACACTCTCAAGTGTGACTAGGCATTTAGGGATCTTGTTTGACTTCAATTGCACATTCTACCCTCCATATTACTACTATAGTTTGGATTGATTCTTGGAAGAAAACTTAGCCTCCTCTTGTAGAAAAAGTGTTATTTTTAAATCAATATCAAACACTTGCCAATTAGTGACATTATTTGGTATGGAGAGGCTTACAATCAACTTGAGATGTGGTTGGTTCTTATCTTCTCCTATCCCCTTCACTACATCAAATTAAGATCTATCGGTTGCAAACCTATCAACATGCTTGCTATCTTCTCTTGGAATAGATGTGATGTTGAAATCTTGGAAATACTCCACAAGATCCCACACTCTATGCTTGTATGACTTAAGCAAAGAGTTCTTAGTTACATTTTGTCCTCTAACTTGGTTCATAACAAATTTACTATCACCATACACTTGTAACTCTTTAATACATATTTTCCTAGACCATTCAAGGCCATGAATGAGGTCCTCATATTCTACCCTATTACAAGTGCAAGCGAAATGAAATCTAAAAGTGGAATAGTAAATTTTTGTAGAAGGAGAAACCAACATTGATCCACCACCTACACTAATTTCATTTCCCTATCCATCAACAAAAATCTACCATAAACCATCTATATCTTGATTCATCAAATTTGGCATGAAAGAGTCCTTCTCATGCATACAATACACCCCAAGACTAGCTTACTATATGAACTTGTAAGGATCATGATGATAATGCTCATCTCCTCATTTATCTAAATAAAAATAAAAAACTCCTTCAAGGGAAGATGTTAGAGATTAATCTATGTGGAATTCCTCCTCATCAATAATGGCATAATTAAATTTTTTCAATTTAGGCCTATAAGGCTCTAAGTGATTATGGTGAATAGGTTCTGATTCAATCTTCACCTTAGTACCATACTTTTTCCTAAACACCATGTAGGACCAATTGATAGCCAAGTATTCACCTATCTTATCTATAAACTCTCTTGACAAATAAATAACAAAGGATGGAGGTAAATCTACCATAACCACATCATGAGGAATGGAAAAATTAAGACAAACATGTAAAATCAAGTTCAAATCCTTGATTACTCCCAAGGTCTTTGCTAATGATCCATCCAATTTTAAGAATCCTTTATCCATTGGCTCATATTTTAGGCCTAGTTTATTTTAATCACCATTGAAGATGAAGTGGGGACCAAAATAGGTCCTTGATTTGTGCCTTGTTGCTCTTCAATAACCCTTTTCTTAGACCTATTATTAGAGGCAACACTAGTATTCATATTGGTTGGATTTCCTAAATGATTGATGGCACAAAAATCTCCCTCTAAATGATTTATGAGAGTATAATAATATTGTGTTTTCCTATTATCCATTCCAAATTTCATTCCACCTTTCATTGGTCATTAAAAATTTTAAACTTGAGATGTTTGATTGCCTTGCATAGTCATGGCTTGATTATGCATCTCATTGGTATAAGCAACTTGGTCTTGAATTTGGTCATATGATGGATAACCTAATTTTTATTAAACAAGGTTATTTTGAGTGGGATAAAGAGATTTGGAAGATGAGGCAACATTAGGATTGTAACTTTGGTAAGGTCTAACTTGGTTGATTTGACTTTGTCCTTAAGCATTACCTTGGAAAGGAGGCCTATTAATTTGTCCAAATTGATTGTAGGATTGTTATGGCCTATATCTCTGAGCTTGTTTAATTTTAAGATCAACCAATTTATTCAAAAAAATTTGGAGAAAAATCTTGACTTCATGGATCTCATTATTTGGGATAATGGCAAAATTTTCATGACTAGGCAAAGGAGCTAGGGTAGATAATATAACTTGACTAGGGGGCTACAAATCAAGGAACAATGGCATTGGTGGCCTAGGATCAATCTTACCTAATTGAAAAAATAAATTCATAGAATTTATATCTATCTCATACGCATTACGAAGTCTATTCCCACCCATGGATTGGACCATCATGGCTACATCACTATTCAATTCATTTAGATAGTACAAGAATGCATAGTTTGGAGTAGGTTTAACAAGGGATGGGATTATATCCCATGTTTTTTGAAACCTAGTGTTAAAATTTGCATAAAATCTTATGGTGACCTCTTAATAGTGTTAAATTTCTCATCTAGAAATAAGTGATCACTCTTCTCTCCAAACCTTTAGTCAATAGATGTCCAAGTTAATCCCATGAACCAATAGAATTTTTAGGTAGAGTCCCATACCAATCTAAAGATTTTCCTTTGAAATAAAATGCCAACAACCTAATATCCACATTATCTTGAATGATATTATGGATATTATATAATTTTTCTATGTTTCTGATATGTTTAATGGTAGTAATAGGACCCTCTCCACTAAAATATGGAGCACTCTTAAAGGTTGCTCCTAGAATTTGGTCATATTGGGTAAGATTCAAAGGAGATGATCTAGTGAAGGCTATAAGATTATGGTTCCTATCCATCTTGGAATGTGAACTTTGACTATTAGGGATTGAACTGAATAAGAACATAGACTTCTTAAACAATAACTCTCTTGAATAAAGATGGGTGTTCACAAATCTAAACCTTATAGTAGAATATAAAGGGAATTACACAAAATCAAAAGGTATACCTTTAGTATAAAACCTATTGGTCACCTTTAACATGGAAATTAGGAACTGATTAGTAACCATAGAGTTTAAAACTTTAGTGGATTTTCTAGGTACTGAATGTAGATGTTTATATAACTATAACTATGCTAAGACGACCACTAATCTTGGACAATCTTTGAGGACTTATAATCACTGGGCATGCCAAAAACTATTTTCACTTAAATTTTAAGCCCTTGTGGAGAGGAATAACTCTCCTCATCTAAGTGGCACAATGGAAACATCTCTCTTGCTATGGGTGAAAATTTTGTTGAGATGAATCTCTAAAAGGGCTAGTTCCCTTGATACAATCATTGAAAAAATTTCTTACTTATCAAACTTAGATGAAAATAGTTAAGAAAAAAAACTAATAAAGTTTAAAATGGTGATGTAAAAATAGTGTATTTCATCCCATTGACTAAAATTTTACCACTTAGAGTCAAACAAAACTTATTTTACACAAAACTCACAATTCAAGTTGCATTGTCACATCAATGTTTCATAAGTTAGGTCCAAAAGGTATTTTTATACTAAAGAGGGTAATTAAGGATTAATTTTTAGGATACAATCATGAAAAACTTATAATACATATATACACTTATAAAATAACACTAACAAAGAGCTATAACACTTACTCTTCTACACATTTGGTGAATAATCAATGATAACATGATAGAAAAGATAATCTTCTACTAGACAAGAACAACAAGATTACATTAACACTCAATTGAATATCATGTGAATAGTTAAAATCAATTTTTTATTTCTTCAAGAGTCATTCAAGTGAAAATTTGTCTAGATTTTCCCCATTAACCAATGGAGGCTGCTCCAAAGAGTCCATATTTATAGCCTTTGAAAGAGAAACAAGGCAAAAAAAGTCTAAAGTTCACTTGGACATGTGTCAATATAAGAAAAATGGTCAAAATTTTCATGATAAATAGGCATGAGGATAACCATACAATGTTAAGAGGTACAATTATCCATACAAGTCATGAAACCTATGAAAAGTGTCACAAAATTCCTTATCTTGGCTTAGAAAATTGCCTTCATCATTTGGAGCTATTTTAACGTCCCACCACTAACTAGGGATAGTTTTGATGATGGGAATAAGAGGGAAGGCCTTCAGTCATGTAACTCCATGCATGTGTTGCATTCCTACTCCTTTTAAAATTCCTGGAATTATGCAATCATTAACTGTAATCTAAATGCTCCTTATTTTTGTCACTCCTCACACTTGGCCTAAAAAATATCTTCATTTTTCCATGAAAATACATGAGAGGGAGTTAATAACACATTTTAATACCATCCATGGTCATATAATGACTAGGTACACCTTAAAAAGTCCCATACTTAGATTTTTCACCCTTCTCACCCTTATGTTCACTATGCCAGTTTTGAATAACTAATAGTAAGACAATTTTTTGAACACTTAGATTATTTTCTAGTGCATTAAATTAATTTTAGGGTTTATAAAAATTATTAATACTTTCCCCAAGCTTGATTGCATTCTTAGATCTTCAATAG
This sequence comes from Torreya grandis, assembly GCA_037957365.1. Taxonomy (NCBI): domain Eukaryota; kingdom Viridiplantae; phylum Streptophyta; class Pinopsida; order Cupressales; family Taxaceae; genus Torreya; species Torreya grandis. The sequence goes on from JARHVA010006057.1 coordinate 505,968, forward strand.
AACCTAAAAAATGCATAAAATGGTGAGGAAAAAATTATTTTGCATGTTGTTTGTATAATTCCATATAATGAATTTGCATGGGTGAGATCCTGAGTGAGTCTTCTCCATTTTTAAATAGGTTTCATTTCCAAAATATTTCTTTAGATTAGCTTTCCAAGTTCATTTTCCCCATCAGGGCTTTGCTAAGGGTTAGCAAGGGTTTTAGATAGTTTTCTTCTCTCAACCATTATTAATAAAGAATACATGTTAAAGTTTCAAAAAAAAATCCAAAAATTGGATTATAAGGACCTTATATAACTCCCCCTAACTAATTTTTCTCCCATGAAGATTATCCAAGAAGATGTGAGCTTCAAAATTTGCCTCATCGAGCTTGTTTTTCTAATTTTACATACGGATGAGTGGTTTTGAGATAAAATATGGATCTCCTATTATTTACATGAATCCCAAAAGTTATAAAACTTATATTATAACCTAAAAAAATGTCTCAAATATATTTATATTTCACCAAAGAGTTATAATTGAAAATGGACTACTATTTGGCATTAGGCCTTCTCAAAACCCAATAGGTCTACAAGGCACCTTGATTAAATTTGGGTATTATGACTATTATATCATAGTTTAATTTTTGTATTATTCATGTTAACACCATATTTTAAATCACCAATCCATCATATAATCCTCCAAGTACCCTACTTTATCTCCTTTCTTTACTTGACAATTAAGCCTAGTGGAAAACCTGCCTATTTGGACTATGTGCAAGGGAAAAATGGGTAATTTTATGAATATAAGACTTACCTATTGATTATCATCACTAATATATATTATATAAACTATTTATAGGGTTTTTAAGGTCCCCATGGATTTACATAAAGTCCCATTCCCATTCCACACTCATTTGGTCACTTTGCCAAGTTCTAATTTTGCTAGATGGCTAACCTCTAAGACAAAATATAGAGGTATTTACCATATCCATTGTGAAAAATTAATGTATTTTGATATTTTAAAAGTCCAAATGACCATTTTTACCAATTTTTTTTGTTTTATTCCATGTTTTGGATGCCAAACCATCTCCAAATGTCCAAAAAGTGGCAAAACCCCTTGTTTTCCTACATTTTCCCCCTAAATCCACTTAGAAGTTACTCTTCCAAGCCAAAAACATGATTATATACTGCATAAGCATTCTATCCATATTTAATTAATTCTTATGGATCTTTTAAAATCATCTTAAACACTCCTTCCCATATATTCTTCATGCTTACCTAGTGAACCAAGAGGTTTCCTAGCCTTCTTGTATGGACTGTGAGACGTTTGTTAAGCGAGAAAGGTATTTGAGAAAATTTTAAAGATAATTGGAATTTTAAGACAAATTTTTATTAATAATTTATACTTTTATAGTCACTTCAACCTTCTCTCTACCTCCAAGATAGTCTATACTCTACTTACCCTCAGTCACTTGGACCCTACTGTAGATGTGTACATGGGCTTAAGACCCCGTGTAAGCCTTGTTTTATCCATTTGAAAACCTTATGACACCATAAATTTTTTTTAAAATATTATCATAATAATTATTACAAATATTTAACTCCCATCTATCTTTCTTGCACTTTTTACCCCAAACTGAGCATCTTGCCTAACTGGACTAAGACTCTTTTGGGTTTGTGTAGGTAGTTATTCTGCTTATTTAGAGATTGTTTGAAGTGTGGAGAGCATAATTTGAGTTTTTTTTGAATTAAAATTATTTATTTATAAACAATAAATCCATTTAGGATCCCTTAATACATCATCTTGCATCAATTTTTCACAACACTATCTCTTTGAAGTGTCCTGCCCACCACCCTACCTTTAGGTTGTCATAGGGATTGGTTGGGAGATGTTCATGGAGATATATATGTAATTTATAGGTTATATTTCTCTTTAAAATACCTTATTTTCACCAAAAATTCTCATTCCTTTATTCATTCCTCCTAACTCCCAAGATTGGGTGTAATCCCCTTGATTGAGACAGTCTTGCTTAACCCCTGCTTGTACGTGGTCTTGAGCTTTTTGGATTGTCCATGATGTTGAAGGAATATTTTTTAAATTATATTTGAGGTAAAAATATTTATTCATGAGTTTTTAACTTATTTTATGTTTTTAAACACTATCAAAACCCCTTTCCTTGGTCATTGTCTTCAATAGAGACACCCCTACCGATAGAACTGAGAAAGCCTGCATCTATTAACCCCTGTAAGTGCTCTTAGGTTTGAAAAAACATTAAATTTTGATCATAAAGTGTATTTTGACCTTGATAAATTTTATAATCATATTTTTAAACCATGAACACAACCTAACCTCCATATATGAAAGAAGGGACCTCTTTCAAGCTTGAAACTCCACCTTAGTTATAGATGCATTTTTTAGGATAGTGTAGGGACATGGCATGTGTGTAATATGTAAAAACCATATTCAAAATTATCAATATGATCCTTTTGTCATGAATGTGCATTTGGTTCATTTAGAGTCATTAAATCATGATGATTAGTCAAGGTATGCCAAGTTGATTAAAGAGAAGTCTCTTTCAGACCAAACCCTATACACCTCACTACTTGGTTTTAGTATGTTTAAGATAAATTTTAAGGTTTTCAAACTTTATCCTAAATTGACTTTATATCCTTCATATTCTTGTATAGGTCTTTTTATAAATGGTTCATAAAGCATAGTTTAACAATATTAAAAATCCATATATGAAAATTAATGTATCCTTGTTTACTATCATCTCCCAAAATCATTTGTCCTGACACTACCTGTGCTTCCCATACTGAGCAAAAACTTGAGGGTCACTTCAATCTATCCAAAAAAATAATGTATAGAATGGTTTTGGCTTCAAAATGACATTTTTAGATAAAAAATTTTTGTATATGAGTTTTATAAATATGAGGAGACCCCCCATGATTTTACACACATGGCACACTTCCCAATGTGCCATATAAGTGCCATTTTACCTCTTTTTCAAATTACTTATAAAGTTTTATTTATATAAATTGAAACCTTTTGAAGTGACTAACATATATAATATTCATACTAACCTTATGGACATTTTCTATGAAATTAAGACACCCAAGCACCTTTGTAAATGTGCCATTTGCATTAATGACTCTTAAAGGCACATAAAATGACCCCTAATGGATAAATTGACTAATGCAACTAATACTATAGCTAATATGACCTCAAATGACATTAGATGACAAATAATACTTCCTGTGATAATATATTAGGACCCCTTAAAACATTTTAATTAAAAAAAATTTCCTAGGGATGCCCCACTTTGACCAAAAAGTCAAATTTAGTCAACAATAATAATATATTTTTCATCCTAATTTTAATATTTGTCCTATATGATCACATGACTATAGATCAAGACTTATTAACAACCCACAATCAGGCCTCACCTATATTCCATGGGATTGTGATAGGTGGTACTATCATGTTATTGAGAGCCTTTAGCTTTCTCAAAACTTTTGAAGTCTTTGAATAGAGCCTGATCTTTTAAAACATTGAAATATAGAACTAAAACATTACATAGAGATTTCAAATTTCAAAGACAAATTCTAAGTATTCTTAGTCCTTGATATCTAAAAACATCACATGTGGTGTTCTCTCATGAACTCGAGAACATAGAGACTTCACAAAAGTATCAATCAAGTTTCCAGTGTCTAATGTTATGATCTTCCACAATTCCAAGTGTTTGAAACTTGGAATATTTTAATTAACTATAACTATAAAAGGAATAACATAATCCAATGATTCATAATCTAATAGTGATTATATTTTGAGATCTGAATAGGTGACACCTAATTTTTTTGATTAAATCACAACTTCATAAGTATGAAAATAAAGTCAAGGGTTTAATGTTCCCTTGAGTTTACAAGTCTCTAGGTCTCTAATATCACGCTATATTTTGTCATTTAATTACCCATATCCCTCCACAACATACATAATTACAATATATAGGTAGCTAGGGATTTAGCCTTCTGAGTTCTCATAGGGCCTAGATTGCTCCATGTGGCTAAATCATAATATCTCATGACCTTAAAGCATAAAAAATAGAATTACAAATCTAAATATCCAAATTAATTAAGGTTAGACAAGTGTCATACTATTAAGAAAGCATGGCCAAGGTATATATAGAGAATATCAACATCAAGGCCAAAATAGCTAGTGAATGATGAAGTGACATATGTCTCAAACAATATGACTTGACATGTAAAGTTAAATTTTTTTTACCATTTGGAAAATAATTAAACCTACCATAGCTAAATAGGACATTAAAATTAAAATAGGAATTAAATATAAATTTAATTATTTGTATTGATGACATATGAATGCATTAATTATTTATACTTTAGAGTGATATATATAAAATCTATATGAAGGAATGCCCTTTCACCATTACTCTCTTGATCAAGCATCATAATTTTGATCCCTCAAGCATCCAAGAAGCCATAATTTTCTCATTGAGATTTATAAAATAATCCAATTAAATTATAATAAGAATTAAATAATTCAAGTTGAAATAATGGCCTCCTCTTCAAATCAAGGTCATCTTCAAGCTCCTACCATGTATTCTTGTGTTGGAGGAGAGAAATTTATAGATAATGTGTTGGAGAAGAGTGCCCTAGACTTCAAATTCCTTCACTAATCATCACTATGAGATGAAGTGTAATTTGTGATGTTGTATTCTATGGAAGATAAAATTTCTCTAGATGATAAATAATCTATATATGACCTACTTATCATTAATGCATAAGGCCTCCACCAAATAGTGGCAAACCCAAAGGTAATGTCTTGGATATACCTACTTAGAGGTGTATTTTTAATGAAACATTTCTAGGTATTTTATACAAATTAGGAAAAAGAAACACATATTTTCTTATATTTATGACAAGGAATTTGAGAGGTATATTAGAATATGAGTCCCTAAGACTGCATATAACAAAGTCTTGACCAATGTCTATCTCAAGTAAAATACTATAGAGTAAAGTTCAAATAATTCTTGGATGATGAACTCAAAGGGAGAGATTTCATCTAATTATATTGTCAAGTTTAGACCAAGAATTAGGAAATTTATGTCTCTCCTAAATTGATTATATGGTTTTCCCAGAACTAAGTATGTTCAGGTTGAGTGGATCTTGTTACTAGACATTCTTTTAACATATGATAATTTTTTTTCACTGGGAGAGATCATAAGGGTCAAGTTGAAGACATAAATGTTTTATCTTGTTAAAAGGCTAGTTGATGGAAATTTATACATGATGTGATATTTACTATATGCAGTATTAGGTAAAGTTCATAAGACCCATAAGAAATTATGGAAGCCCTCAACAAAATATCTGGGAAATAATATTGGAAGGGATTATTATTTTATGTTCGTATATAGGTTCAAAAAATTTATAAGGTTATGTGATGAGGTATATCCTCAAGTGTTTCAAACAATTCATGGCACTAATATGTCTAGGTTGTTATTAAACCTAAAAAGGAGCCTTGATAAAATAGGGGACTACTAGTGTTACCTTGATGTCACTATCATCAAGATACAAGGCACATAAACATCTTTTCTATTACTATTGTACCATGTCCCAAATAAAATTACAAAGCAAGAAATAAAATTTCAAGTTTACAACAAAATTTATGAAGAGTTAGGCTAAAAATAGTTGGAGTATTACTTTAAAACTCTTTTAAGCATTGGGAAACTATAATATGCAATTAAGTCACTTTTCATCCAAGTTGCAAAGATTAGGACTTATTAAAATATGAAGTTGGCATTATTCAAGGAATGGGATCTTAGGAAGAAGATAATGGGATACCTTCAATACATTAAAGAGAATAAAAAGGTGAACATTTCATATGGTTGTTAGGAATATGACCATGATGTTATCTTTATGAATGCATCATATAACATGGAGGTATGTGCCAAGATGAAGAACAAGATGACATTTATGATCTATAATCACACCTTTTAGTATGTTCCTAAAGCTAAATAAGAAAAGGCACAAAGGGTATGGATCCATTAGTGGCCTCTAGTCTAGTCACATGATTCATAGGTGCAAGGTAATCCCTCCTCTCATATAAGAAAATAAACAAACTTTAAATAAGGGGATTCAAGAAACAAAAGTGAGTCTGACCCTTAAATAAGGAGGGAAATTATAAAAACTCTCCCATATGCTTAGTTTCCCTCTTCATCTTAAGACACTACTTCTATAATTCTAGGAACAGCTACTATGAAGGAGAAGTCTACACCTACAAATGGATAAAAGAAGAGAACATTCATTATGACACCTCTACCACCCCTTATAATAGTTACCCAAGATATTTTCTTTGAGTTTATATAGGCTTCTTTATTATCTATTCCAACTACTGGTGATTCTCTCGATTCTTCTTAAGTAATTTCACCAACATCTATAACCATCAGTGAGGAGACTCCTCAAAATCTCCATACCATACCAACTCTTATTACCTCTTCCCACACCATCATTGACACACCAATAATTCCTTCACCACCACCTATAGTGGTGATTTCCACCACTGCTATTACTTTAGTTATTTCACCATTTCTTCCACCTTCCACTTCCCCCATTGTGACATACTAGACAAATCCCAAATATCTTGCCATCACCTCTATGGGAAATTAATTAGAAGAAAGGACATCACTCAGTATTCCCATAATATAAGAGTCCCTTTATGAGGAGGAGGAAGAGGAATAATTATATAAAAAGGATCTAGAGTAGATAATATCTTTTGTTGAGTATTTAACTAATGAGGAGGAAGAACATGTAGAAACATTGAAGAAGTCAGGATCAAAATTGTTTAAACAACCAATGCCATATGATGAAGAGACAAAGTTGGATAAGTCTAAGGTCATGAGCTTGGAAATATTAAATTAATAAATAAATCTAACTAGCTTTTTGGATCAATAAATCCTCATATAAGAACAAAGTTATAACATAAATGAGTTAGTTTCTTCACTTGTTTCATCTATTTACAAATAAATATTCTAGTTGTAAACTTGCCTCTAGTTATCCCAAGTATTCTTTTATCTAGTTTTATCAATACACCCATTCTTTCTCCTTTAATTCAAATAAATTACTCAAAGAAATGGGTTCATTTTAAAATTAAGGTTAAGGTTTCCACTTATAACCCTGAAATTTGACTTGATACTAAAAAATAGTCAGCTTAACTATTGATACCAATGACCTAGTCATCACCTATGCCATCAACTACTATGACTGTTGAGAGGATCCTAGGAATAACCAAGTTTGTGAATTAGGTTTATCCAATAAATTAAACATAACGATGGGATATTTTTTTTTTACCCACCTCTCTAGTTCCAAATTCAAATAAGTGCATAATGGGCACCATCAATAATGACACCCCTCATATGACTCCTCTACCTTCTGTATTTGAATACCAAGGTACAAATGAGGAAATAGGGGAATTCATTATTACCCAATGGGTAAAGGATAAGTAAATTTAAAGGGATGAGAGATATGATTTGGTCTTCATAGAGTTACTTATAGTCTATACTCAGTTTGACAAGAAGAGAACTATCCAAAGGGTAAGGAAGAGGAGGGATTTGAATCTAAATACCATGGAGGATATGGAAATTAAACATAGGGAGAATTTGTTAGCCTTATTAAATAAATCCAACAAGAATCCTAATGATCCCTATTATTATAGTGAAGATTTATATGTTTTTGTTTAATGATCCTAGTATGTCCATGAAGGAAATGTATCAAAGCAAAGATGAAGCATATAAAATACTCTAGTGAAGACAAACTATAAATGCTCCTCAAGAAATGATTGATAATGTGTAGTGTGTGGATATTAAGATGTAGAATATTTTGAATATTATTTAACTTTCTAGGGTAAGAATCCAATCCCATAGAATGAACATAACCAAGTTTTAACATCAAATGGGATAATTAGAGAAGAGGTTTAGTTTCTTGGCTCAATGTTCTAGAAAAAGTGCATTAAACCAATTAAACTTGATGTTTAGTGTGGGTGCATCATTTTTACTTAACTATGTAATTATAATAAGGGATACTTCCCCCAGTTTATATAATCAGATGAAAAATTTATTGGGTCTCTTTTCTAATCATGAAAGTGAGGCTTTAGAAATATTGAGGGACATGAGGGTCACTATGTGATCTCTCCTATAGGTGAGCTAGTTAGTAGGCTAAATTTTTAGAACCTTCTCATGGGAACTGAAAACAACTTTAAAGAAGAAATTGAAGTTACCATATACAAAATAAATGATTAATTTTTACAATTAGTTAATTTCACTAAAGGTAAGGTAGCAAGAGATGAAGCTCTTGGATCAGAATTCAAGATCTCAAAATCTAAACAAGAATTATTGATGGCTGAGGCCATAAATATATTAAAACTTTACCTACTTATTTTTGACATCATAAATAAGTATTTTGATGCAACACACGTGTTATTTTAAGAACTCAAGGCATGTTATTTTAAGAACTCAAGGAAAAAGTGGTAGCTTATGGATTAGGCCCAAATACTCAGCCAACTATTAATCTTTCCATGATAACTCAAGGTGCCCAATTTTATGGATTTATAGTCTTGTAGACTCCTATGCATCCAATTTTGAGCCCTCAGGTTATCCTAGTGGTTATTTCAATTGAAACTTTAGTTACTGTACTAGATTATTCAATGAGGGGTGGCACATCAACACCTTGATAAAGACATACATATGTTTACATGGTAAAATCAAACTAGAACTTTAGTTCCTAATTTAATTACCTATCATGTACATTATATTTTGATTTGAAGAGTATGTTCTAAATCTTATCTTTGTACATGCATCCTTTTCATGATTTAGGTCACACTATTCTATTTTTGGACTTGTAAATTTAGATTTCACTTTAGAGATGAAACCTCTCCCATCCCAAGCCTATTTATAATTATAACCTCCTAGTCCCAAAGGGAGGATAATTTTAGATTTTAATATTAATAGGAAATTTAGAGAAATTTTGCTTGACATAGTATTTATGTGTAAATATTAATTCTTATCCAAATCTATGGATTGTGTGGGACATGTTTTCATTATTGTATCTTTGTTATTTTATTGTGCATAAACTATATTTTCCAATACAATTATTCATTTTAATCTATAGTTGATTTGAATTCCTTTTACATGTTAATTATAATCTCCCCTTGTAGATGTGTAATAGCAATCTAACAAACATGATAACCTTTAATTTTTCATGTTTGGGTTTATTATGTTTTGGTTACCTTAAACTCCTTACTGTGTTCTATTTATGGTGTGTTAAATAAAATTACATCAAATATTGGTCTTCTAATTTCTTGTCCTATCTTAGTTCAAGTATTTGTCTTGAATTTTTTTCATTTTGTGTGGTCCATAAGCTCCTTTTCCACATTTCCTTTCCCTCTTTTTGAGTTTATTTTGGAACTATTTCCCACCTTAGTTAAAACTATCATCCTTCCACCTATATCAAGTATATTTAGTTTCATCCATAATCTGACCCATTTATGGTTAACAAACTGATTCATTCATTGTTATTCAACCAATAGGTTGTTATAAAAAAAAATACCCTACAACACATGTCATGGAGTGATATATTTCACTAATCCTAAAATTTTAGAGGCTACCTCGTAAAGGTCTTTATGCTATGTATAATACTCAAATCAATAGGTACCAAATATGGATATATAAGGAGGGCCTATACCTTCACATGTTTTCTATTTTAAAATAATCACTTGAGTTACATTGAAATCACTTAGAAGATTAACTAGGTCTACCTCAAATAATAAATTACTATTATCACCTTTTAGAATATAGGGAAATGTTAATCCTAAAAAGGGAATTAGGAGAGAACCCTGATCATAATAATTCTCTCCAAGTAGACAACCTTTTCTTCCATTACTATCGATGTCCCAATAATAATTCACCCCTTAGGCTCTAACTTAGCTAAGAGGTTTTGGTATCAATGTTGCTAGAGATTTTCATGATTTACCCATTAGCCCTGAGAAATGTATTCATTCTTTTTCTCCCTTGGGGGAGGGGGTTGACTACAAAAGAATATATAAATGACTTCAAAACCACTTTGGCAATCATGAATGCAATTCACAAAGACATGGATTATAGACTATTTCCCTTTACCTTGAAATATGTGGCATATGAATAGTTTCTAAATATTCTAGAGGATTCCATTACATCTTGGACCCATTACCAAGACACCTTTTTGGCATAGTTTGGCCAAGTCACTAGTACATGTGTTGTTTATCAACAATTTTATAGTATGAAGCAAGATCCTAATGAGCCAATCCAAGCCATAAATGCTATATTTTAAAATATGTATAATAGGCTTGAAACCACTTACTTACCTAAAGATGGATTGGCTCTTGAAATGAAAAATAATTCCCTAGATCCGATGACTATCATTTTTATCCATAGAGATTCTAATGTTGGTACACTACCTTTGGTCTACACTAAAGTTATCAAGATAATGAGTATTTAAATCCTTAATGGTTATCCCTAGACCCACTCAACCTTAGTTCTATTTTCCTATATTTTAATACAATTTGAAATTTAAACCAAAATATTATGGCCCAAAAGCAAAACCTAACCTATAACCACTTATATTTGACCTAAGTTTCACCCAATCAATGCCTAGGTTTCCTAAAAAATTATTCCCTTAATAATAAAAATATGAATCAATCATTAATACCAATTAATACTTCTAAAACATAGGTTACCAATTATGATTTTACAAAACTAGAGTTGGAATCAATTTAATGGATGGTTTAGAAATTGAGTAATGAATTTAGAAGCATGCATAAATACATGGGTAAAATTGGAGGATAAAACACTAATCATAACTTTTGATTTCAAATGTTTTTAGGTCTACCTTCAATAGGTATGGAAATAATGAAAAGAAAAAGGTTCTAACCAATAGGGGACCAAAGATGAACATCATGTAATCAAATATTCCTAACTGGTGTCATGTGCATAACACTACACAACATTGTGAGTTAGACTACATCAAGTTCTATAAAGCCTTAAAAATATTTTAGATAGAGATGGATAGACAAGATGGTTTTAAAAATCAATTACAAACATGTTCCTTAGCTAGTTAAAGTTATCTAAGCACAACCATTGTATATGAGACCTATGATTCTCCACTTACAAAAGAGGATGATAATGAACAAGAGGACAATACCAACAATATACATGATTTCTAAGAGTATCATCTAAAAATAAACAATTATAATTTGAGGAATAAGTATCCTATCACTACTTTGATGCTTATAAATAATAATACTACCACTCCTCTAGATTTCAAGGCTATAAATAATCCACCACCTCGCAAGAGAGATCAATAGTTGTAGAATACATAATTACCTAATAGAGGAGGGTACAACATTATTGAGGATATGAATAAAATCAAGGCTAATATCATCCTATATGAGTTATCCTAGATCACTGAATAAAGAGAGTTGGTGCTTAAATCTCTAACTATAATTACATTTGAAAAGTATAATGATTCCCACACACATCATGGTATATAAACACAAACAATAAGTACCACCCTTCCTTCTAACTATCTTAATGTTCGTAAAGAATATACATAACTAACTGGTTGACCTAGAAGACTTTGCCAATATGATTCCAATAGCTATTTGTTGAAGTTGGTTTTGACTCATAATAAGTCAAAGACAATCATCCTTTAATTAATAAAATCCTCTATCACATGTGTTTGTTAATTAATGAACATATGAATTCAGTTGGCATCAGAACCACATGTGAAACATACCATTAACATCTTGCTTATGGAATTTCCAAAAGCATATGATCTATTTCTATGTTGAGATTGGTCAAAGACATTAAATGGGTACATGGCTACCAATGTTTTACACATATGGTACCCTCAATTTCTCACACATGTGGCTACCCTAAAAAGGAGTGGTTAATAAAATCATGGATTGAGAGATGAAGATGAGGTATTTTATTACCAAATACAATTACACTAATGATAAATTAGATTTCATGTATTGACATAGAGGTGTGTATACATTTACTACTATAAAAGAGCATGGATTGCATGAACAAGAATTGTAAGGTCCTTCTTATCTATAAACTCTTCACTTTGATGGATATGTATCAAAACAATGTTCATGTATGGGGATGGCCCTCACAAATCTAGAAGAGAAGTAGTACTTAATTACTTACATATTATAATTCCCATGCACAAAAAATTAAGATGAGTATGAAGCTCTGATATATGGATTTTATTTTTCACTGAAGCATAATGTCAAATAATTATAAATTTATGGTGACTTAGAAGTAGTTATTAACCAAATCAAGAACAAATATCAGTGTAAACTCAATTAGTTAAAAAATTACAAGCACCAAGCATGGGACCTGATTGAATCATTTTAATAAATTAGTATCAAAGCCATCTGAAGGGAAGATAAAGAAATAATAGACTCACTAGAAGCTTTAGTTAATAATCTAACACCACTCTAGAAGTATAAAATTCAAAAACTCTTAGTAGATCTCTATCCTTACCCTTATATCCAAGATAAGATGGATAAATTATAGGTATTCAAAGATGATCAATAGATTGTGAAATTTATGAATAAGTATGGGGCCTTTGAATCTTATATATTAAATGAATAAGATGTCAGGATAATGAAAATTGAAGACTTGGGAGAATTTGGTGTTTCAAAACTAAATGAGAATCACATACCTTTGTGCATGGTCTCCTTAGAGTGAGATTTCTATGTATATCCCCAACCCTAAAATTAAAAACGTATCAAATCAATAGAGTCAAATTTAATCAAAGATAATTTGAGAAATGACCAACATCCTTAGTTTGTGAATGTGGGCTTGAGTTTCACATACAATGAAAATCAAATGTTGAAGAGATTACTTTTAGATCACAAAGGTGTCATTACATAAACATATGGTGACTTGAAAGTATTTGAACTTAGGTTGATCATCATACCTTTCCTTTGAATCCATAACACAATATTTTAAGACAAATGTAGAGGCCAATGAATCTAATAAGAAATTCTCATATAAATTGAATTATAGAAACTACTAGATACCCAAATTATTTTCCTAATTAGACATTCAACCTGGGTAGCCAATCTATGACTAGTCAGAAATAAAAACATATAAATTAGAATGAGTATAGATTTTATAAATGTGAAAAAAGTATAAAAATGGATAATTACACCCTAACCTATTTCTATGAGGTGATTCATCTGGTAAGTGGATATGAGTTGATGTATTTATTTGATGGATTATCGAGCCACAATTACGTACTAGTTGAAAAATAAGATAGGATGTAGACTTCCTTCACCACCAAGTGGATAATTTTTTAATATAAAATGATGTCATTTTGTAAAATTAATGTGGGAACAAACTTACAAAACATGATGGATTATTCCATTCAAGAATTGGTAGGGAAGTGTATCATCATGTACATAAATGAGCTTACTATGTTTTTAAAAGAAAGAGCTGATCATATAAAAAAATTATAGAAGGCCTTCGATAGATGCAAAAGATATTGCTTCTCTCTAAATCCAAATAAAAACATATTTGGATTTATTTAAAGAAATATCCTAGGTCATATTATCACCAAATATGGGTTATCCATCAATCCATAATGGGTTTAGGCCATTTCTAAGTTGACCCCACCTGACAGGAAGAAAGATTTAAAATATTTCTTTGGCAAGATTAAATTTCTAGGAAATTTTATTTTTGGTTTTTCAAATATTTTTAAGCCATTAAATAATATGATAAAATAGGGTGCCAAGTTTGAGTGGATAACGTAAGCCAATAAATATTTCCTAGGTGTTAAGACAATAATTGTTCATGCCCTAGTTTTGATTAGTATTAATTTCAATAAACATCTTTATCTTTATTCATTCACCTATAAATATATTATTGTTATAGTACTTAAACAAAATGTGAAAGAAAATTAACATCCCATTGCCTTCATGAGCACAAAATT
>JARHVA010006057.1:527500-727500 GCA_037957365.1 Torreya grandis
AACACCTTTGTGAGGTGAAATTAAAATTAAAGAGATTAATTTACATAAAAATAGTTTGAATAATTATGTCATGTAATTTATGACCCATCCTCATGATGTTGGCATATCTATTTTGCTTACAAATCTGTGAACCCTATAGGTTTTGCCTTGGTTTGGATAAATTTATACAATTCACTAATTAATACTAGTTTTAGTTGATTTTGAATCCATCCTAAAGTAATTGCCATGATTTTTTTAGTGTTCCAATGTGTTTTGATGGGAAAATCATCTCAAGTTTGTAGACTGGTCTTCTTTGCAATGATAGCCCTATTTTCATCATTTCTAGATCTTCATGATTTGATAATGACTTCAGAGGGTTGTGATAGGTCTATATAATTTTTTTAGTGTGTTATTTATTACCTTTACCTTATTAATTTAATTCTTCCAAAGCATACTCCATGAGCGTACAATCATAAAACATCATGTAGCTAGTTTGCTTAAAGACTATCATACACAATCAATTTTTGAACTATTCAGAGTTTTAAATCGTGTACATGGAGTCATAATTATGGTATTTAAAGATTGGATACATTACCATATTAGAGGAAATCAATTAAAATTATTTCACTTGGATGAAGAGAGACTGTCCTAGTCAACATACTCATCTACATTTTTAGTTTGCCATTGATATGTGCCTACAATAGTTTTCAAAGGTTGAAACATGGTATAAAATCTCTCCTCAAGATTGTTAGATCATGATATATTATTTCATCCCTTTTAAAGAGCATGGAGATGGTTATATGGTCAAATTAATAATATCACTACCATTACACCAATCTTGTTCATTACCTACAAGTAGCTTAACATGCACTTATAGGTGCCCTGATAGGACCAAGCATGTTGAAAAGGAGAATTTAAGCTAATTAGGTCCCTAATAATGGAAAGAGTCTATTTGAAATATTTGAGATAGACCTAAAGCCCATAAAATGTCAAAGATAATGCATATTACTCTAATTCTACTCACTACCTGTACACGACCATAAACACCTACATGTGGCTTAACAAAAAGCCGAGGAGCCATTTTGGAGTGTTGAGGGATGTGGTGAGACCTTATTTGGAGTATTAATGGGTTGAAAGATCATGGAAGACCATTTTTAAAGTTAATTTTTACTAAAAAAAGTTGAAAATCACCCTCAAAGGTAATGACTACAAGTTAAGGGATAAAATCCCTAAAAGTACAAAATAGAAGTCTAAGGCCATTTTGGTGGAATCATACAACAAGGTTGCCAATGAATTTTGATGCGTAAAATGACCTTGTATTTAATAATATAAATAAAATAATAATGATGAAAAATATTGAGGGTAGGTCACTAATGAAAGATAGAAACTTGAGAGTCCAAATTTGTGCTTTTATGTACTAAATCTAGGCAATTATCACCTACAGTTCTGAGTCCTAAAGGAGGTCTCTATACCCAAGGTTTCAAATAGAGTATATATTCATGATTGAAATATATAAACACATGAAATGAATATAATTAAAATTTATGATCTAAGAAACCATTAAGAGGAATTGATATTCAATGTTTTAGCCCTATTTACACCTATAGGTATCCTTTCACAAAGAGATACACACTTATAGCTGACTGTAATAGCACACAATCCAAGATGGAGGTTTGAGATGGAATAAAATAGGTTGGAAAATGAGATATGTTTTCAAATGGATGATGATACTAGATAATAATGTGAAACCTTTCAAGAGAATAATCTCCACCTACAGTGTTTCACCTTTCCCAACATAATTGACTATGTTTGACCATATCAGGCAGTGAGCTAAAGAATGAGGTGTGAAGGTTACTAATGCATAGAGATGATAAAAAAATGAGACAAAAAAATCATGAAATGATCATAAGAGACTATAAATTTATATAAAAACTTTATCTTAAGCTGAAAGAGGCATGAATATATATAGGTGTACCATCATGATAAGAAACACAGTCAAGAGTTGAAACATAGTTTTGACTAAGAGGAGTGCGAAAGGTATGTAGAAGCATAGAGCGATGAAAAGGGTTAGAAACTATATACCATGATTTTTATACCTTATATTTTCTCTCACAAATGAAACTCATGCAAAATAAAGAGTTCAAAATAAGCAATTAATAGTCAACATTTTAAACCTTGCATAGTCAACCTTAACAAAAGTCTATTTTGGTTTATGCAAGAATTACAAGGTCAAATGATATGATTAGAAGATAAATTTTGGTGTATAACTTACTAAATTATTGGTGATAATCCTTCACTATTTTTTTTGACTAGAAAAATATGGGAAGTGCCCTCTATTTTGTCTTAGATAGAGGGAACTTCCCTTATTCATAAATCCTACAACCTGTGAGAAAGGGAGATAAAGTATGCATAAAAATATGATTGGTAATTTATATGATGTTTTATATGTTATATTACACATATAAAAATAATATTAACCATGATTATAGGAAATAAACTCAACAAGGTGCTTTATACTTTCAAACATGCAGATAGACCTACTAGGCAAGGTTTAGGCCTAAAGCTAAATGGGGGTCCAAATTCACTTTAAAATATTGGTAGGAATATAAAATTATTATAAATTTTTTTTGGGGTCACTATATATGTATATAGGTTATTGAGATGTAGGGTAATCCATCAAAAATTCATTTTGGGCTTTAAGGTGCAAACAGGCTATTAGGCATGGTTAGGTTCGTGCCCAAATGAGAAGTCATCTTCAATTCTAACATGAAGTAAGAATATAAATGAATTGGATCATGTTTATAGGGTCAATTTAGATGTGTAAAAGCCTCAAAATTATAGATAAAGCCACCAAAATCCATTTTTAATCTAAAAACCAACTCAGGCCTACATAAATTAAAGAAAAGAACTCAATATGAGAGGTTTGGAAGATCATCTCTTTTGATGATTTTCATGGAGATCCAAGACATTTGTATACATTATAAAGAGTCCTAAAAACCATTTTGTGTCATTTTATTAACGTTTAGATGATATATCTCTATGAACAATGGCTAAGAGGGCAAAACTATCTAAAACCCTCTTAAACCCTAGTTTAGACCTGATGATAGAAAGGAGATGGAAAGCCACTATAATGGAATATTTTGACTAGGAAGATGATTTAATGTTCTATAAGACTCTCTCAGGATTCTCCCCATGTTTTTGGATTGTATGGAATTGTACATATGTGGTATAAAAGAGGGTTTTCTTGACCTTTTTATATGTTTTATAGGTTTTAGAAGGATTCTAAAGATACCAATCAAATGAAGGGTAATATTAAGAGTTAATATAACTCTCCATGAAATTTTTTTTCTTTATAAAAAATCCTAGGTTCCCCAACAAGTATCTTCATCTTAGCAAATCAAAAATGGCATACTGACCAAGCTAGTAAAAAGTGTGAAAAATCCAAGTAAAAGTGATTTTAAGGTGATCCTGATGCCTCTAAGGACATGGAGGGTCTTTAAAATTTTCATACACCCCCTTATATAGATTCAAATGAGAAAATAAATCCAAATTTGAGGCCAAGTGTGTAAGGTGTGTGAAAGAGGAGTTTTCTTAGAGTGCAGGTAGTGATAGCTCATTTTTAGATGATTTTAGATGACCAAGGCTACAAAAAATGCATGGTGAGGCATGTATGAAACCATTCCCCTTCATTCAAATTGTCAAAAATATCCCTAGTTAGTTTTGGGATGATCAAATAGGGATAATCATGAAGGTAGTTTTATGAACCAGAATGAGAACTTCTATGCCACATTTCAAGAGTTTTATGACTTAGGGTGACTCTTGTGCTTCCTAACCTTGCATGATTCATTTCATACTCTCTTCCCATGAAAATTTAACTCCTTATATTATGTTTACAAGTGTCCTTGTGACATTTAGACTTCTCTCTTTTCCTATCTCTCTTAAGTTCTATAAGAACTAGCCATTTTGGCCTTTGTAACTATGTTCCACCTAAGTATGGTCAAGCCTTGCTCATTTTCATACTATTTAATCAATAATATTACTGATTTTTACCTCTACCATAGTTTTTCATAGTGTGTCCACTTGAATTATGGATATTTCTTAGTGAAGACTATGGATCCCTTAGCATGTTGTCTCATTCTCTATCCTATTTGTATTTATTCTTGAAGGTCATGTGAAGTGTTTTAGAAAGTGTCAAGGTTAAGTGAGTTATCATATTCACTAGTGAAATTTAAGGCCTCTTGATTAACCCTTATATCCTAAATATTAATCCATAAACTATTAATGAAACATTGATGTGAGAATATTCAAATTGGAAAATTGTATGTTTGGTTAGTCCTTTATTCTAATGTGTAACATGCAATTGGTTGGAAGTCATAAGCTTATTTAGTGTATCACTTCCCTTAGGATAGTTTGCTTTCAATTTTATCTCTCACTTTTCCTTCAAAAATTTTAGGTGTAGTATTTTTGTACAAGTGGTACATCAATGCAACTAGCCCTATCTAGAGATTTACCTCATTTTTAGGCTCACCCACAACCTAGAGGTGTTTCAACTATGCCAATTGGCTAAGGAGAGCTGACACATCTCCTCAAAGGTTGAAAATCCAAGTGACAAAAAGTACCCTGGAATGTGGTAGGCTCTTATATTTTTACTATGCTATAGTTGGATGAAGTTTATCAATTTATTTTTGGATGTATCAACAATGAGTAGAAGAATGGTTATGTGTATCATGATATCAAAAAATACATCTAGCATCAAATGGTGAAGGTTAGCTATCTATGATAGCATAAGAGAATATATGATTATGCTAGTTTTCACTAAAATCCTTGGCCTAGTGAATATGAACTCTATGGATGTCACAATAAGGCTCATCTACCAATTGTTTTGGTAAAATTTCAAACTTTGATAAAGGTAATATGTTATCACCAATATTATAACTATGAGTAGGATGAATACAGGGCTGAGCCACATCAATGGATGAAATCATAGTGGGTTTAATTATTGTAGATGACATCTATAGAGAAAGTAAAATATAAGGATCATGGTATCTATTAAATTAATAAAGTCCCATCATGGCATAATCCATAATAATACTCTGAAGAGGCTCAACATTGATTGGAGTAGTGTGTGTGTGTGATCCATCTCAAAACTATGAATATTAGAATGACTAATATTGGGTACTATATCAAGAGAAGGAAATATAAGAATATAAATAAGATAATGTTGTAAATAATAATGGTATCTAAGTATCTTTGCATCTTTAGCTTGATCAAATCTAACTAAAAATGGGCCATCAGAAGAATATCCATCATCATAATAAAGATTAAAATGACAATAGTACATGCATCAATGATTTTATTAGTCAAAGAAGCATGATGATTATAATTCTTAGTTTTTGTTAAGGTAACTATAATTTCATCACATGGTAGTTGATGCGATCAATATCATAAAAAAAAAGATAATTGAGTGATTATTGTAAGAGATAGATTAAAAGTTTTGATTTCTAAACTATCTCATCTAGTTCATCATTATCTTAATCTATAAGGTTAGGTGGTATGTTTTTTTTAATTTAGGATGACCATTATAACCTCTAGTAGTATTAATGGGACAATTAAAATGTTTTAGTTCATGAAATGGGATGCTAGGTAATGGTTCAAGGGTGGGTATTTCTAAAATGCCTCTTTCTTTTAATTGCTTAAAATTCCAAGTATTTGTATTGCCTTGAATCTTGTATATAGCATCACTATAGATAAATTTAACACATTGGCATGTGGAACATGCAACTACTCTCATGCAGCGCATCCAAGTTTTGATGAATAAGATATTGTAAGAAAGTGTAGTGTTAAATATCATGAATCTCACCCACACTGTGAGTTGATGAACCATGATTGGAGTCCAAACACAGCTTTATGGATTTATTTGTCTTCTATCATTACCTTGACATGTAATTTACATGGATTTAAGGTCACATTAAAAGTATATAAGAATTTTAATAAAATCAATAGAATCAAAACAAGTGCCTTATCCTTCATTAATTAAAGCTAATTTAAAATGGATATATCCTATTTTCACATTAATGAATAATGGTGGATAATCCACATGAAGTAATATGTCATCAGGTATGATGGAAGAGATAGGGAATTTGAGAAAAAGATAAGTTTCCACTATTTGGTAAAAATGGATAGACATTTTTTTCATTTTTGAAGGGTATTATCTTTAGATCCTTATAAGGTAGCTTCTTTCCCTAGGGGTGGATGACGAGGGATGTTCATTTCAAATAATAATTTAATTACTCAATTATGATTATGAGGTGAAGTTATCATAAGTTATAAGAAAGAAATCTATGATGGGATATGTGAAATTTCTACTATGGGATCCCATTCATCATAACCCATTAGAGTGTTTTAGTATGCTATTATAATAGATCCTTTGAATGTAGCTAAAAATTGCATTAAAAATTATGTTGATAAGGTACATTTGGTTAAAATGGGTTGAATAATTAAGGTACTTATTCTATCATAGTTAATTTAGTTGTATCTTTGGTGATTTATTTTGTTTTAGTAGAGTAAATACCAATTGATATTTGTGAGGTGTCCACTTTAGGTGTTTTAATTATACAAAAATTAGAGATTATATCAATGGTATGATCATTATTGTCAATTTAGATTGTTTAATTTAATACTTGCATGTTTTTTGGTTCCTCATGCTCCAATTTTATGAGATGGGATGGGTAAGAGTCTTAAAAAGTATGGAACTTTCAAAAATTACTAGATTTGGATGCTGAATATTGATCAATATAATAAACTAATCTCCTCATGTTATTCATGTTGATAAATTTTTGATCATTAATATTAGGATCTATAGTACTTTAAACATTATTAGTAGTAGGATGTTGATTAGTGTTATCTTGATGGTTAGGAAGATGATCCTTGTAAATGGCTAAGTGAGCGTTGGCATGATTCAAAACTTTATTTTTAGTTTTAGTTTCATGAGACATAGTTGCTATTTCATAAGCTTGTTCACATTTACATAGAAGTGATTCATGGTCAAAGTTACATCCAATGAGGTAATCCATAATAAAATTTTGTAATTAATGACATGTTTCATGAGAATGGCCCCAACTTACATGAAACCAAAAAAATTTATGGGGATTATACTAGTGTTTGATAGATCACATAAGATCAAGATCTCATGTGAAAGGTCATGGAAGATGATTTTAAATTTTTTTATAATGGAATGAGGTTTGTGTACATCTGTGTTATTCCCTTGAAAAAATCTGGATTTAGGATGAGAATTATTGTTATTTGGAGGATTATATTCCATGACATTATTTAGAATAATGTATTGGATAGTGTGTATGAATTCATAAGTATCTATAGAACCATCATTATTTTCATTTATACTTTTATCTTTCACCAACATTAGATATATTGTTAAAGGGTTTGAAGGCTTAAATTGACGTATCTAGAAATCTTGATGCTTAGCTTAGTCGAGCGCCTCTAGTTATAACACAATATTATAGTTTAGGATGAAGATCATTAGTGAATAAGTGAAATAAATTTTAATATAACATATTATGATTAACTTTGATATAAAAGGATTTCAATAATTTAATTAATACTTATGTCATTTTAGATTCTAATTTTTTACAATTTATCAAGTGGGCTATGTTATTTTCTAGAATATCACTTGTTTGAAATGTTTAGACCAAAACATTGACTAAGTCCTATAAGATAGTTATTGAGTGAGTTTTAGTTTGGTTATAACAATCTAAATCATCCCATAAAATTTTTTTAACTAAGAGTTTGGTAGCATCAAATTTTTTAATTTTAACCCAATCTTTATATAGATTTCTAAAGATTTTAAAATGCAAATCTATGTTTTTAGATCCATTATAAGTAATAGTAGGAATTATTCCACCTATGTCAATACTTTTAATTTTAAGAACAATATGTTCATTTTTTAAAGTGTTTAATAGTTTGTTAATAAGTGGAGGCTTTGGTATAAGGTTACAATGTGCATCTCTAAGAGGCAGCAGGGGTGGATTAGGATTTTGCATTCACCATTGAGTAGGTTTTGCTTTTTTTTATATGCAATAATTGTTTTTGTATTTTCATCACTTGGTTTGAATTATTAGTTTGAAAATTAGCCATTTTTCAAAGAGTTTATAACAATAATTGATTTGTTTAATGATATTTTAGCTACTAGAAGTATCATTAAATGCATTATTATTATGTGAAGTATTAAACATTTGAGATGCATTATTAGTATGGGGTGCACTAGTGGTATTGGAAAAATTATTGGTATGGTAAGAATTAGTGGCATGAGAATCACTAATAGTGGATATATTATGGGTATATGTTTCAGTGTTTGGAATAAACCCATTAAAAGTCCCACATGCCATTTTTTAGAAATACTTGGCATGGAGGTGAAAGAAGACATGGAGTATGAAGTCATAGTATTAGAAGGATAAATTATAGAGGTTAAAGGTGTGGAATAATTCATGAAATGTCTTTCCCAAAATCCCATGGAAAAGTTAGGTGAAGGTGAATGGGGGTTCTCCAATATAGGGTCCCATATTGAGGTTATAGACAACTATAGGATCCTTACCTCTATGTTGAGTATTTTCATTGATTAAGAGGATCATTTGATTAATGTATTCCATGTAATTTTAATTTTATAATTTTTTTTGAATAAAGGATTAAGAGCTATGGAATAGGGAGGAGTCCCATAGTTGCTAGTTCTATTGGTAACATGGATATTGCTTTGGTCTAGGTTAGTCACTACAAAATGTCTTTTATGAAATTTATTAGGATTAGTGAAAATCATCATGTTAGTTTTATTTTAATTTTTATCATCATAAAAAATATGTTTCATGATGAAAATAATGAGTTAAACACTTACTGAGATATAAGAAAGTCTGTACTATATTGAGTTGAGTTGGTCGACATGGTTTTGTGTGAAGATAAATAAAATAGTTTGTAAAATATTAGATTAAATAGGCTGACTTAGTTTTATAGGAAGAAAAAAAAATAGTCTATAAAATATTGTGTCAAATATGTCAACTTAGTTTTTTAGGAAGACAAACAAAATAGTCTATAAAGGACTAGGTTGAATAGGTCAACTTAGTTCTATAGGAAGAATAAAAGAACATTATATAAAATAATATCAAAGGTTGACTAAGTTATATAGGAAGGAAAAATTTAATTTCTTTTGGATCCAGATGGTTTATTTTTAGTGATATAAATAAAATAACTAATCACATAGGTAACTAGGTTGAGTTGGTCAATCTAGTTATGAAACATAACATAATCCTTGTATCAATATTCTTTGATACAAGTTTACAATACAAAATGGAATATAAAACATCAAGAAATAATAGTGATTTAGAAAAACTAATTAACTAATTACTCAAAAATAAGATCAATAAGTTGTATTAAAAGTATTGATTGAAAGTGTAGGATCCCTAAGATACTTTCTTGTCCATAGGATAGTGTCTTCCTACTATTTTAAAGCACTAACTATGGATGAAGTAATATTCACATATCCCACTCAACTTAGTTTCAAGGGTAAGTTGGAATTAATTATCATTGCTAATGAATAAAAAATGCACAACATGAATAAATGGATGGCTAAAATCCTAAGGTTCAATAAAGACAAAGATCCTAGGCATTTCCAAATACCATGAGGTAGGTACAAACTAAAGACCATGTTTAGCTTTGCACTATGGCTATGAGTATTGGATAAATCCCCTCATGCCATGATATATATAAAATATAGATAGAAAGTGTAAATGTATTTTTGAGTAGCTCTTCATAATAGTAGCTAAGTATATTGAAAACTATAGGTACATAATTTCTAGGGAAAACCAATCAAAATGAAAAATAAGAGTAAAAATCAAAGTTACAAAAGTTATTTTGATATTTTTAAAATTTAAATAAATAGGAAACCAACTAAAAGGCATAATGATTTTAGTTACTATAAGTATAGGTTAATTCCCTTTACTTTAAATTATGAAAAATAAATATAATGAAGTCGATCTGGTTGACTTAGTTGAATAAACACAACAAAACAGTTTTGAGCTGGTCGACTTAGTCTATTGAAAGACAATCAAAAAGTAAAATAGTCAAGTGAGTTGACTTAATTTTCTAGATATAAAGTAACTACAAAAATAAGTTGAGTTGATTAACTTAGTGGATTGTAAATTTATAATTTTATTGAACTAAAAAATTAGTAATAATGATAGTAAAATTTTAATTTTGAAAATTATTGGGAAAATTATATTATTTAAAATATAAAACTAATTAATTACTGAATTTTTTAAAGTGAACTTGGTAAATTATATAGAGTTTACTACTCTAATATAGTATTTTTCATGAAGTTGTTAAGTTGTTTTAAACTATGTTGTCTAGATGTATTTTTTTAACTTGTAGAGATAAAAATAAAACATTTAAATAGATTCAAGCTGGTTAACTAAGTATAAATAAAATATGATAAATGATAAAAAGGAATAAAACTTTGTTAAGTAGATCAACCTAGTATGTTGGAAGGAAAAAATAGAAAATAGAAAAATCTAGCATTAATTCAGTTAAATATGAAAAATGGGAAAATACATTGTATCAATTAGATCGATCTATTTTTTAAAAACTATAAATTTTGTATAGATAAAACTAAACAAAATAAATAAGACTACCTCAAATGGAAACATAAAAATTATGCCTAACTAAATCAATTGAGTTGATGAAGTTATTAAAATCCTACACATAGATTTGAATGAAATCGATTGGGTTGATTAAGTATAAAAACCTTATGTATAAAATAAGTAACTATTTTTACAAGGTCGATCTAGTTGTTTTAAGAGAAAAATTATAAATTTAAAAGGGTTAAATTCACATTGGGTTCACTAGAATGTATGCAGGTGAAACTAAACACTTCCAAAACTTATCCTACTCTATAATATTCAAGCTAAGAGAAGGTAATCAACTAAAAAGTACACTTGTGAATAAATTTAAATTAGACTCATGACCATTAATGTATCTAATAAACATACACTAAGGGATCTCTTATCACACTATAACAAATGAGAGGTTTCCAAAGATTCTAAAAAAATTCCATCTTGTGATAACCCTATCTAGGTCTTATGATTGTAGAATAATATATACAATCTAATCTACTAAATAACTATGCAAGCTAATCTATTAAATTAATATCAAATCTAATTTAGTGCTTACCAAAGCTTGTGTCATGAATGGGAAAAATAATAAACATGCACAGATAAATCTATCTATAATATAGAAATAATTTAAGTAAAGAGAGATAGAATCTAATATATATTTAACTCTAAAACATCTACTTATTGAAATATGAATGAATATAAACATACTTACCTTTTTTGAAGTGAACCCATCGTGCCTCAATATCTCCCTTGGCCAATGTTACTTCACAAGAGGTTGTTGTGGGATTGTAAGGATCACAAGGATAGATCATCTTTAGCCTAAAAGATCTCTCTTATGCATTTAAGACTTTCCTAAGACATGTGTTACTTCTCTATGGTAAAACCCTAATAAATCAAACCTAATATTTATTGTTTAGACAAATTTTAAAGTAGTAATGATGTGTATTTGATTGATCCTCTATTTAGAAATAAATTTGAGGGGGTATTTATAGCTAAGAATTGACCCTAAACCCTTGGATTTCAGACATTACAGTCACCCTAATCAACCTTGTTTGGTAGGAAATAGATATGTTAGGTCTCAAACTATGTTACTTAAGCCAACATAGTTCCATAATGTGATGTAAATCCAAAAATGGGGTAGACCCTAATGACCTAGTAGGAGACATGATAAAAAGGATTTTTGCTAAGATAGAGGATATTTTGGGTGGTGATCTACTTAGGGAAATGTATATGTGGGTTTTTAACTCATAGGGAAATGGATAGGAGTAACTTGTATTGGTTTTAAATGTTAGTATAGGGGATAACAATCCAACAAAGCACCAAAGGTATACCAACACTTTAAGGCATTTACTTAGAGAGATTAATATTTGATTGGGTTCTTACAAGAGTGAAAGTATCATTAATTGAAAAAAGTTTTAACATTTTTTTGTGTATATATAAGGAACATGAACATATCCATTTTTATTACCACACCATGTCCCAGATAAAAATAAAGAGTAGGAAATATCATTTAAAACTTACAACATTGAGGAAGAGTTAGGCCAAAAACACTTGGATTATATCTTCAAAACTCCTTTAAAAATTGGGCAACTACAATATGTGATTAGGTAACATTTCATATAAGATGGAAATACCAAGACTTATTATAATCTAAAGTAAGTACCATTTATGGAATGGGATCCCAAGAACAAGATAAGTGGATACCTCTAATACATTAAGGAGAAGAAAATGTGAACATTTCATATGGTTCATAGGAATATGGCCATGATGTTTTATTTTTGAATGAATCAAATGACAAAGAGGTATAGACCAAGATTAAGGACAAGTTGATGTCTATGATTTGGGCTTAGACGCTTCAACATGATTTTCAATTTAGATAAGAAAAGGCATAAAGGAATGGATCCATTAGTGACATCTAACCAAATCATATGATTCACAGGTTCAATATCAACCCACCTATCCTATAGGGTAATAAATAAACATGCAAGAACATTAGTCAATCTAGAGGGAATTTGGCCCTAAAATAAAGAGAAATATTCTTAAAGGTCTCCTAGGTCTATGGTTACCCTCTTCATCTTCAAACACTACTTTTATAATTATGAGAACAACTACCACAAAGGATAAGTATACACTCCTTCGGATAGACAAAGGAAGAGCATGGTTTGTATGACACTTATATCACCCCTTAAAATAGTTACCCAAGTTAGTATCTTTGAGTAAATATAAGATTTTTTGTTATCTATTCCAACTACTCCTAATTCTCCTAAGTGTCCTCAAGTAAGCTCAACAAAATCTATAAACATCAGTGAGGAGACTCCTCCTTAAACTCTCCCTACCATGCCAACCATTATCACCTCTTCTCACACCATTGTTGTCACACCAAACATTCCTTCACCACCACCTTCAGTGGTGTTTTCTACCATTGTTGTTACTTTAGTTGATTCACCATCTCCTCCACCTTCCACTCCCCCATAGTCACTTACTTGAGGAATCCTAAGGATCTTCCCACCTCCACTAAGGTAAATAAATTAGAAGAAAGGCCATCACTCAGTCTTCCCACCATAGAAGAGTCCCTTGATGAGGAGGAGGAAGAGGAAGATATAGATAAAGAGGAGATTGATAAGTTTATATATTTATTTAATTATTCAAATGTTGAGGAAGAAGATGTAGAAATAATGGAGAGGTCATGGTTAGAATTCATTGGAAAACCAAACCTAGATGATGAAGAGACAATGGTGGAGAAGTTTAAGGCCATGAGCTTGGAAAGATTAGAATAAGAAGGAACCTTAGATGGATATTTATATCTATAAATATTTATGGATTAAAAATTTAGAACATAAGTGAGGTAGTTTCTCCCCTTGTTTAATTTATTTCCACTCTAAATATTCTATCTTCAAACTTGCCTCCAACTATCCCAAGTATTATTTTGTCTAAGTCTATTAATACACCCATTATTTATCCTTTAATGCAAATAAATGCCCCAAATAAAGGGGTTAAGTTTTAAAGTAAGGATAAGGCTTCCATATATAACCCTAAAATTCCATGAGTTTTTGAGAAATAATCAACTCAACTAGAGCTACTAATGCCCTAGTCCTTAGTTGTCTATTAGCTACTATGAATGTTAAGAAGAACCCAGGCTTAACCAAGTTTGTGACTAATGTTACTCTAATAAGGGAACCAACACCATGGGAGAGAGTTTTATTCCCACTTCTCCAATTCCAAATATAAATAATTAAATCATTGGCACCTTCAGCAATGGCACTCTCTCCTATGACTCTTCCTCCCTTTGTATCCAAATACCAATGTCCAAATAAAGAAATAGGGGAACACATTATTCCCTAATGGGTAAAGGAGATGGGATTGTAAGGCATGAGTAAAAACATTTGGTCCTCATAGGATTACCTATAGTCTTTACCTAGGTTTACAAGAAGGGATGAATTATCCAAAGGTTGAGGAAGAAGAAGGATTTGAATCTAAATCCCATGGAGGAAATTGAATTTCAATAGAGGGAAAAAAAATTCCCTTATCAAAGACACCCAAGAAGAACCTAATGATCCCACTAAGTATAATGGACATTTATCTACTTTTTTAGATACTACTAGTTTGTCCATGAAGGAAATGTATTAGATCAAAGAAGTGTAAAATCACTTTAATAGAGATAAACTATACATGCTCCTCAAGAAATAACCGATGATGTGCATAGTGTAGCTACTAGGCTTTACAACATTTTAAATAGTATCTAGGTTTCTAGGGTAGGAATCTCATCCAATATAGTGAATGTAACCATGTTTTGGAATATAATGAGATAATTAGATAAGAGGTTGAATTTATTAGTTCAATGTTCTAAAACCTATGCATTCAACCAATTAAATTTGATGACCATAATGAATGCATCCTAGTGCCTTAACTATGTAATTTTAAGAAGGGATGCTTCCCTTAGTTGGCATAAACATATGAAGACTTTTCTAGGACATTTTAATAGCCATAAAATCAATGCCTTAGAAATATTGAGGTCCATGAGGGTTACTAATATGATATCTCTTACTTGTGAACTAGTGAATGACCTAAATTTTTAGAGCCTTCTCTTGGAAGCTACAAACAAATTCAAATAAAAATTTGAAGGTACCATATATAAAACCAATGATGAAGTTTTATAATTAGCTAATTTTCTTAAATATAGGTTGGTAAGATATGAATCTCTTGGAGAAAAAATCAAGAGCACATAAGTCAAAAAATTAAGGTTGATGGTTGAGGCCATCAAGCTCTTCAAAACTTCCCTACTCAATTTTGACAGCATAAATAAAGAATTAGATACAACACACATGTTATTCAAAAGACTCAAGACAAAAGAGATAACTTCTAGATAATACCCTAGTAATCAACCAACTATCAATGTTGCCATGAAAAATCATGGTGCCTAATTTTTAGTATTTACAATCTTGAATACTCCTATAGGTCCAATGTTGATCCCTTAGGGGACCCTAGTGGTTAATTTCACTGTAACATCTGTTAGTCCATAGACTTATTCACCCAATGGTGCCAAATAATTACCCTTATAAAGATATATATGTATTTGCATGTTCTAATCAAGTTAGAACTTTAGTTCCTATCTTACTTACCTTTCATGTACATTGCATTTTTAGTTGAAGTGTTTGTTCTGAATCTTATCATTGTACAAGCATCCTTTACATGATTTAGAACACAATGTTCTATTTTTAAAATTTTAAATTTAGTGGTAGATTGAGAGATGAGGCCTTCCTCATCATAATATTATTTATGCATGTAACCTCCCAGTCCCAAAGGGATCAAAATTTTGGCTATTAAGATTAATAGTAATTTCTTAGAAGTTTTGCTTGAATTTATCTTTATTTGAAAATATTTATTCTTCTCTAAATTTGTGGACTATGTAGGTAATGTTTTCATTATAGTATCTTACTTATTTGATTATGGATAAATTATATTTTTCAATATAGTTATTCATTTTAAATTATATCTTGTTTGAATGCCTTTTGCATGTTAATTGTAATCCCGCTTGTAGATGTGCAATAACAATCTGACAAACATGTAAATATTTAATTCTGGATGTTTAAGTTTACTGGGTTTTGTTTCCATTTGAATATTTACTATATTTGATTTTTAATTTTGCTACAACAAATTATATAAAATATTAATCTTCTAATTTATTTTCCTATCTTATTTTAAGTGTTGGTCTTGAAAGGTTTTTATCTTGTGTGGTCCATAGGCCCCTTTTCTTCCCTTTGTTTCTCTCTTTATAAATTTATTTTAGAAGTATTATCCACCTTAGTTAAAACAATAATAATTAAAATCATATAAAATATATTTATGTTCATCCATAAGCTCACCCATCTATGGTTAACAACTAGCTTTGTTCACTACTATTCCACTAATAGGTTGTAATAAAACTGAATACATACAACTCATACCTTGGAGTGAAATATTTCACTAATCCTAAAACATTAGAGAATACCTCATAAAATTTTATTTTGTGTGTATAAAACCCACATCAATAGATGGTTCAGTCCTACATCCACCTTATCAAACAAACTAGTAGTTAGTCTAAACTCAAAATAATCAACAACATATAAGCATAGTAAACTACTGAATGCAAGTAATCTATAAAAGTCATGATCACAATAATAATAAAACTATCACAACCTGACTTTGTGGCCTACTATAGATACTTTATTATATCTTGATTTAGCATGTTTTGATAGCATTTGGACTAATGACAGTTGATGTTGATCTGTTTCAAATGTTGAGATGTGAGATATCTTGGGTAGCTATTGTGATTAGGCTATATCATGGTTGATACTCACACTAGATTCATGTTATCTTTATATATATGCTAATTCAGTTTAGATATGTTATTATATGCTATTTATTTAGCATGTTTCACTAATTGTGGATTGACATTGACTATTTTTTAAACTATTGATTATGTTCCACAGGGTATGCTCAGGTTCATGGTCATCAATACCAATTCTAGTTCCATTTATAATTATAGATGAATATGATTAATTTTTTATTTCATGTTTAATTATTCATTATAATTTATTATTATTATATTGACATCATTATAGTATTTTTTATGTTTTATTGGTGGATGCAAGAACTAGGCCTTGAGATACGCTTGATTATGGGTTTTGACATCTTAAAGTATACTCAATGGGTGATTGAGTAGTCATAAGTCACTCAAGAAAGGTATAATGTGTACTATGTGATACTGATCCACCATAATTTTATATTTATATTTATATATCACTTTTCATCTTTTATTAATCTTAGCATATATTTGTGTGCTTGTATTTTTTTATGGTCCTCTATGTGCTTGGTGTTAATTTTTTGTGATTCTTTCTAGCTATGTTTTGATATGATATCCTTGGTGACTATCATGTTATGAATTTGTCATGGATATATTCGTGTTTTGGTTATCCTCCCTAGGTGTCATGAACACTTGATTATTAATCCGTATGAAGTGACTTGTGTTATCTATTGTTACTATTGGTTTGACTAGACCATTTGGGTCTTTTGACCTTGGTAAACATCTTAATCAACCCTTCATGGTAATTTGACTTAAAGATGATCATGTTTGACATTATGATTTTTATTAATTATTAGTATCTTAAGGTTTTTGTTAATTATTACTTTAATGATTTTTCTTATTATTAGAATTATTATTATTCTTGGGTAGACTTAAGGATTTATTAATTAATATTATTTTATCATTGTTACCTTATTTTAGTATGAGGTTTATATTGTGCCATTCAAAGAGAGAAAAATTATCCCTTTTTTATAATGCTATTGGGTTGGGTCAAAACCCTAAGGAGATGTACAAGGCATGAAGGAGGATGTTTCCTATTGCTTGGCTTAGGTAGAGCAAAGGGGGGCATCAATAATGGCAAGGTTGGCCATGGATGGACTAAAAATAAATGAACCAAGTCTATAATAAGACCATTTTTTTCTTCCATAACATCCTGCATTTCTCTTGGAAAGTAATTGTTTACCTAGAATGGAAGTCAATTTGGTATGCAGTTATTTTCCTTAAAAAATAATGGAGATTTTTAAAGGTCATTACAGGTCTTCATGAAGTCATGAGACGTCATGATGACCTACAATGAAATAAATCAATTTTATCTTCACATAGACCTTATGAGGTTGTTGATTATTATATATACATGATTTTATGGCTTGATCATGTGGGTTATACCTAGAGTTTGATTCAAATCATAAAACTTGAATATTGTTATGGGAATGTTTCTTTATTTGTCTTAACCTCACATGGGCATAATAGGGTTATCTTTCCTTGTATAAATTAATTTAGATATGGGTTTTATTCTATGAATATATCTATATTTGGTAAACTCATGAAATGAAGCATGGTAGTTTTGAGTGCTCAACTGATTTTACCTTTTCTATTTGGTGTGATTTGGCTGTGAGATTGAGTTTTTTTAAAACTTGATGATTGTTATGCGAAATCTAAGATTTAAACAGTATTGGATTTTTATCTATTTGAGTGGAATTTTTATTTTATTTAATGAATTATATGATAATGATTATGGATTTATTAAACCTTGTTGTAAATAGTATTAGTAAAATTTTAAGTCTACCAATAAAGTTTTTGGGAATAATAGTTTTTCTACTAAATACCCATTGGGTTGACTCCTTGAAAAAATGAATATGATGGGTATCGATATGGGTTTTATATCTCTCCATTTACTCACTTGTTGGGTTGATCCATCCACTTATTATTTATTTTGGTATTATAATAACCTTGGTTAAATTCCATACCTATTTTAAGAAAAATATAAATTTATACTTAATTTCTATACCTCTCTCAGATTTCAAAAATCATGGATATTAGAATGATATATTATGAGGTGTGTAAGAAAAAATCTTAGAAATATGTTTAACTGTTACATATTGTGTGGGATTCAAAAACAAAAATCAATTTAATCTTGCTGATTAGACCGCTTTGTTTTACCACTACTGGCTGGAGTTAGTTTCCCTAATTGATTGAAATGTAGTTTTCAGATATGGACTGCTAATTATTTATATTTTAATTTTTTATAATGAGGTTGCATTATTATTTGGATTTTGTACTTTTATTAAGTTATTGAAG
This sequence comes from Torreya grandis, assembly GCA_037957365.1. Taxonomy (NCBI): domain Eukaryota; kingdom Viridiplantae; phylum Streptophyta; class Pinopsida; order Cupressales; family Taxaceae; genus Torreya; species Torreya grandis. The sequence goes on from JARHVA010006057.1 coordinate 546,293, forward strand.
TAATTTAAGTGTTGGATGTACATGGTTATTTATAAGCTTAATCTAGTTTTATTTCTAATATGAATGATTGTACCTCCTCTTAAATAAAATGAGTCAATTTGGCTGATATGGACTTAATCCATTGTGTTTAATCAATTTACACCTAATGAAGCATCTTAGGCTGACCAGTAGACTTGGCTAGACCTTATGGTAATGCATAATGAATATGATATATTTTGATTTATTAAGCAAATCATCTTCTATAAAGATTCAAGGTATACCTAGGGTATTGCTCAAGATGAATGGTTCATTTGGGTGCTATGGTTATTATGTTCTATATATTTGGTCCTCTCATCTTTTATTGACTATATTTATAAGTTATTGTTGGCGGTTCAATATCTTTTGCATACCTATTACCTCACCCGAGTACCTCATTGTTGAAATGCTCCACTTAGTTAATGGTTGGGGTGGTAAGGGCCACCAATGGTTGGGATCATATGGATTGTTTTTAGGGTTGTTCCCCTTTCCATATTCATCCTCTTCCTTTGATGCAACTAGATTTTGTGTGGAAATATGTATTTTGGCTATGTCTGTTGGTGTATAATTCTTGATGGGCATGATGGATTATTCCATGGATGTTCATTTTGTGTATTGGTTCCATCTTGTTATATTATGCATCTTTGTAAGATTATTATGTTGTAAAGAAGAATATTTTATGTGATATGCTTATTAGTGGTGGTAATAAAGCTGGTAGCTTAGTTATTATATATCTAACAACTGTAATTATTCCCTTGATATGTATATATGCTGGATTCTATCTCTCACATTTGAAACAACTATTTTAAATCTAATTTCATAATGTTATGATTTTATATTAATATGGTAATATATAGTCATTGGGATAACATAGTGATATACCTATGGTTATGAATTATGAATGAAGTGGTAAAAAGTTATATTAGAAATAGCAGCTGTATCTAAGTGTTTATGTTAATTCCTACACTTTTATAGTTATATGTTATGGTGGGAAAGATGTATATTCAACATTGTAGTTGGATGTTCTAGTTCTTATTCTATGTTTCCATTGCCTTCAATAATAATCTTATTATATTGAACTTGATTTTCATTAGTTGATAATCAACCTTATTTCTTAGTTATTAATAATCATAGAATCTCTTGGCTAGTATGGAGTTGGGAAATGATTATGAACATAGTTTATTTTATTATTGAATATGGAGTTGAATACATGGATTATGTGGACACCATATCTTATATGTGGATGGTATGTAGTGTTCATTGTGATGAATAGAGTTAGTAATTTTATGTAATTACATGTTGTAAATTATTATATAGATATGGATCAAGTGATTTTGATTTATGATTGAAGATATTACATAGAGAATGTATCACTCTTGCTCTTAATTTGAAGTGTAGATACATGTTGAAGGATACATATACTAACCAATGACATCCCTAGGTGAGGGGATGTCAATGGATAATAAATGTTTATTTATTTTTTTATGTTGATATTTATTATTGGTTCATTTTGATCTTATAACATCTCTAATGTGAGGCATTGTTATTTTAAAACATGACCAATAGTATGGTTATAACTTAGGTTAAAACAATGAGACCAAATTAGATTATGCAAATAGTTTCCTAGATGATAAAAGCAATGTGTTTTTATTATGGCAATGGTTATGGTTTCACCTTAAGTGAACATATTTATTTTTATTAAACAATGAAATAGAGGGATATTTAATATCATTTTTTTTATGGGTTTGTACTATCAATTATGTTCGTACCAATAAGGATAATGTAGTTATATAAAATATTGGAAAGAATTGGAAAGTTTATTATTTCAACTATTCATAATTCATCCCTTAATTAATAGAATGTTGGTTATATTGTTGTTGTTGCATTCATTATGTTAAATTTATTTGAGAGGAGTTCCTAAAATGTAAGTTAGTTTATAACAACAATGTGATGTAAGGACCTAGAGTTGATGATTAATTTACATAATCTTGAATAAAAGCATCACTTAAATTACGTATATGAGTTGGTAATGCATTCTAGAGTCAAATGGTTGCTATACTATAAGTGAATGTCTATGCTTGATATTAAAATCTTACATTTGGTATTGAATCCTTGGTACACATCATATTTTGATCATTGAGATAATGATTAATCCTTGTAAATGACACAAAATTCCCATAATTGGGATGAGACTTAAATACGTTATGTGAATTCATAATTCTTACACTATGATCTATGATAAAATAATTCACCTTGGTAATGAGTTATTAAGTCATAAATATCCATAATGGATCTTCAAGTTAATGATTGAAGTTACTTTTAGTAATCAAATATTTCATGGGCATACATATATTAATTGATTGGCATGAATACCTATGTTTTTAATAATAACATGAGATTGTAATTGAAGGACATGTAACCAACATATAGGTACAAGACCCATATGGATGGCTTATGGGATGGTATATCTATATCATGAGAAGTAATTTGGTTTTCTAATGCCATTTGTATTCATATTCAATAGGATTCTCACTTGTGTGATTTCATACTCCTTAAGCTCAGTGTATTATGACTCATGTAATTCCAATGAGGAACAATTATTCCATAACGGATTTATAAATTCATGTGAGATATTCATTAAGGGAACTATTGTATTTTAGACTTACACCCTTGTGAAATTAGTTTTAGGCCTTCATAGTCTGAAGTAACATGGAGACAATGCTAGATTGTGGGTAGCCTAATAGGCCATATATGGTGGAAAAGTGTAGGTTTAATGAAAGGTTTAAAAAAATCCTCCTTTTCCCTCTACACCATAATGAAAAATGAGCCTTTTAAGGGGTTTGATGGCTAAATAGGAGCAAATAGCCTGTTAAAAATACTTAGCAAGTTGAAGAAGGATATGACACACCATATTGAAGGTATTAAGAAGCCTGATCTAGAGGTTAATTTGGCAAAGGTTCAAAAGTAGACCAAAACTTACACCATTACATAGGGCCAATTGATACTTTTCTAATAATATGTGAGACGTGAAAAACAAAACTCATATGATCATTCTATAGCTAATCAAATTTCTAATCAAACTTGTCAAAGCAATTCAAAGTTAGTCAAACTATAGAAAATGACCATTATGTAACGATTTGAAAATAGTTTAACTATGAAGATCTCATCATGAGTTTTTTGGCATAATTTATGGTTCATGAAATGAGTCTATATGTGAAAGATATGGCCGATCAAAGTTGTGGTCAAACTTGGTCAACAAGATGACATGGCAAAAATAAGGACCAGTAAGAATGTGACATTTGGTAGTCAATTCATACAAAAAATAGTGGGTTTATATCATTTGTCTTTGACAGGCGAATATAGTCATCTTCTACAGGGATAATATAACATGGCAAAAAAGTTTGGGGTTTGGACAGGAACATCCAATTTAATGTCGATAAGTGGTGAGTGGATGACAAATGGCAAGTGGAGATTGGACCACATGGTGAGTCCTAAAGCCACCATAAGGCTTTCCACCATTTAATTGTCCATGGTCCATTTTTAATATTCATTTAAATGACTATACTATTAATTAGTTATCCTCACACTTACCATTTACATGTGACATCTATGTCCCCACATACTATCCACGTTCCATACCATACATGCCATGTTCCAACTATTCCAAATCCATGTTATATGCCTCATATGCCACAAAATCACCACACATCCACTTAATATGCCATGAGTCCACCACAATCCTCACAAATCCCATGAGATTCAAGCTAATTCCAAATAATTGGCATGTTAAACCACAAGTTTCATGGTATTTCAACTCCCAAAATTATATACAATTCCTAAATGTGGGATAAATGATAAACATTGCCACCCAAAGCCTATGCAATGGGTTTTGAACCCTTATCCTCAATGATAAAAGGATAACATCCCCACTGGTGAGCCCATGGGTGTAAACACTATATAATGCAGTGGGAACTTTTATTTTAACACATTAAAAAAGCTAAGAAGCATAACTAAAGACTATAGTTTAAGTGCTTGTGTGGATTGCAAAAGGAGTCTGAGTTAGATTTGCAAAAAAGTAAAAAATGAGACTTATATAATTTTTTCCCAAGGAACAACTTTCCAATTATTCACTTTTCATTTTGGAGATGTTTTTAAGTACTTTTCAAGCATTTTTCCTAATACATCAGCTGATATAGGACCCAAAGATGTAAGCCTTCGTGCCTAACTCTGTCATCAAATTGTGTGATTATTTTATGAGAATTTCTTGAATTATTATTGTTAAATTCATAATTTGTAAGTCAAAATTTTAAATTATTTCATAAATTAATATTGTATAGCAAAACTAAAATACGCAAGTGTATTATTTCTCAAGTTTAGAAATCAAAGTCAAGGAAGAGTTATAATTAAATAGGACTCTTTCTCTTCCAAATCCCTTGTGCAAGATAATGTCAATTTGTTGAAGGAGTGTTATAACCAAATCATGCCATGTTTTAAAGAATCATTAATAGGCCTAGATAAGGGTTAAAACCAAATAATTTAAAGGAATTGAAGACCTACATCCATGGAGGATACCCATTCATCAAGGGAGATAAGAAAGCTAAAATCTAGGAGTTGGTGCAAGAATCTAGGCACTCTCCAGGTGCTCTAGGCTTGACAAAAAATTATGACAAAGTTCCTAAGTATCAAAAAACTATAATACTCTATTTTTAAAGCTAATTGTGGATAATTAATATTTGGAAGGTTGAATATTTGCTATGTTGGGTTTTGAAGAGGAAAAGAAAAGGTCAAATTTTCTAATTTTGGGGGTTTCTTGTCTTTTTCTCTCTCTTCACTCCTATTCTCTACATGTAAGCCAATTTTTTGAATTTAAGAGGACCCTTAACCTGATTTTTGGTAATTATATTCTCAAAAAACATTTTTACTTACCTCTTTTTATGAATAAAGACATAATTCATACCTCCTCAAAAGCTTGTTTTAGTGTATTTTCATGGTTTGTTTAGAGATGAAAGTGATAGTTCTTGCTTCCTCTCATATTATCCTATCCTTCATACTTATTTTATAGTGTTAGGATCATCTTTATACATTTCATAGTGTGCTCAAATTATCTTTTTTGTATGTAAAGTGTAAGCTTTCTTTCATGTCTTTGAGAGACCTATTGAATAGGTGTTTTAGATCATGCATCAAACATGATCCTTTATGTGAAATATTGATTTTTGGAGACTTAAATTTGAGAAATGTAGTTAGGTTTAAGTTATTTTTCATCCTATTAGTGCACATTACATAAATGGAAGTCATATTTTGGTGTATCACCTCAATTAGATAGGGTTTCATTTTAGTTTACCTTCTCCCTTTTCCTTTGCGAGATGGTAGGATAGAGTAGGGATCCTAATTGATACATCAAGGGGATATAGCCCTTAGAATTTAGAGATTAAATTAACCTATTAGGTGACCCATATCCTGGGATTGTCTCCATGTTACTTCAAACTATGAAGGCCTAAAACTACATTCATAATGGTGAACGTCTAGAAGACAACAGTTTTTGGCATGGCCAGTGGGACCCATTAGAGCTAGTATTGGTGAATTTATAATTGTAAGAGAATTATTCATGAATAATTTTGTGACTTAAATATCAATCAATTGATCTTTATAGTCCAAGCATAGGTTTCAATTAATTCTATTTTTATTGCACTATCATGAATGAGTTTTGATGGCTATGTATGAAGAGAATTCCTATGCTATGTCTCCTTATCAAACCTACGATGAATCATACCAGAATTTTCATGATATATATGATATTTTTTATGATCTTAATCAGCCTTATCAGGAGTATTATCAAAGATATGTTGAGCCTTATCAAGTTTTTAATGATCCTTATTATCAAGAGCATGAATCTTACCTTCCTTGTGAGCCATATCAATCTCAAGACCAGATTTCACCTTTACCATGTGGATATGATGTTTCATATGAATATCCTTGTCTCCAAGAAAGAGTGGATGATATAGAGCTCAAAATAATAACATATGTAAGGAAAGTTTATTCAAATTCTTAATATGAGTAAGTGACTGGTCTATTTCAAAATGTATCCAATGATATAGAAGAGAGGAATGAGTTGTGTATTTTTGCATTGGAGAAAATGGAGATTTAGGAGATCAAAAAAACTGAGTTGAACCAATTCTCTTAGGAACCCTCTTATATTAATTACCAATCTTCTTGTATTCCTTATTCTCATGAAGTTCTTAACCATGTTTAGTTTGATGTAAGAAAGCTTCCTAATTAGATTTAAGAGCCCATCCAAGATCCTATTCAAGAGTCTAAACTTTATTGTAGTTCCACTTATTCCATACTCATCCCTCAAGCTCATGTTTTCCATGAGGACAAGGAGGTTACATAATTTGATGAGGTGATGGCCAAGTGAAAGGAGCATAATGTAGAGGTCTTCAAAAGTTTCTCTTTCCCTCCTCTTCAAGATTCCCTAAACAATTCAATTTCCATCAAGATCCCAAAATATTATCATAATAAACCTTTCATGCTTCATAAAACCTCACAATCAAATTAATTTCATCACCCTACCACCATCCCCCCTCCTCAGGAGGAGCATGCTCTCTAGAGGATAGAGAAAAAGGTGATAGTTGTAATCCAAGTTCTTGGATAGTGTGAAGAGAATGCTTTAGGTGTGTACGAGGAAGTGTTTCTCATTGATATTTAACTTGAGGTTATAATTCAGAAAGAGGTTTTAGTTGGAAACAAGAAGTCCTGTCTTGATGTGGAAGAACTCCATGAGATAGTACAAACTGAAGTAATAAATGAGATTGAGGTATCTCCACTTGAAAAGGATGAAGATGTCATCCAAGATATTTATATTCAAATTGATAAAAATGAGGAACAAAATAATGATAGATAGATATACCTTGAATATTTTCAATATATTTAAGATCTTTGTAGAGATGTGTTGCCCATTAAAGAGCATGTTTATGAGAAATTTGATCAAGAGTCACTAATTCAATATCATGATGCAACTTGGGTTGACTATCCAAAACTCCTTAAAGAGAAGGATGAAATTTTAGTAGTTGATAAGAAGGATTAGGTCAGTTAAAGGCAATTCATAGATGAGATATCACTTGATGAGGTTATATTTGACAAGTCGTATGAAAAATATCCTAAAGTGAAAGATGTTTCATCTTTATTGGTGATTGGTTTGATTTTGATGACACATTTGAAGAGATGATAAGAGATTTGGAGGGAAATAAGTGTGCATAATCAAAGGTTATGTTAAATAAACATCCTTATTTTCAACTTATACCATCTCTTGGAGTGATTGAGTCTATGAATTTCCCTTTTGATCCAGGTGGATCATGCTTCGTCATGGTTAGTTAGATTAGTTTATTTATGTTTTATTCAAAATAAATGATTTGTTTGTACATTTTATTTGTTTAGTTAGATCCCATATTTTATGTATTTATTTCCTTGTTTTTTAGGATAAAGTTGTCTTATGTCAATTCAAAAGTGTACGTATAGGTTGCAAGGAAGATGAACATACTAGGTTTGACTGAGAGCATGTTGATCACTATGAGGTTCTTCATGGAAAATCTTGGTGATAGTGGTCTAGGAGGCCTATTTTTTGGGAGAATTAAAACATTTAATTAATTAATATGGTATTTATCACTTCCAAATGACCTTGGAAGGTTTCAACAACCTATAGGTATGGACTTTCAGGCATACACAATCAACATTTGCACTAAATCCTTACCATTTGTTAGGTCTATGAGGAAGTAAGGAAGAGTTTGGAGTGATGGATAGTTATGAAAAATATTCATCATGCCTATAAAAATATTAAGAGACCCTAATTTCATGAAAATATGGGTATGATAATTTCAAATAAGATAACATACAACCCATATGCCATTTTTTGCACACAATAAGCTTCTGGAAAGTTTGCCTTGTAATTTTAGACATTTGAAGGTGTTTAAAAGGTCATTTTGACCTAAAATTTTATATAGAGGGTACTAGTTACCCAGGGAACACCCTCATATATTTTTTTTGTGATTAAATATGGAAAACATTCATTTTTTTGTCTCATAAGTAGTCCACTTTCAAGCGTGCATGGAGATAAAGAATGGAGAAAATGTGACCAGAATTAGTGTTGGAGCCTAGAAAGGATGTTTGATGAGATGAGTTAGATATAGAAAACAATGAATATATTAAAATATAGGTTATAGATAGGACCCCATGGTCATAAAAACTCACAAAAGGACAAATTTCAGCCATGATTGTAAAACCTTGTACACAGTCAATGCTTGGAAAGTTTGCTTTCAAAATTTTGGATTTTGAGGGAGCAATAGGCATCAGTTTGACTTAAATTTTTATAGAGATGGTAATTTTCACCAAAAATAACCCATAATATATTCAAAATTTAAGTAAAAATATGGCACATATGCACTATTTTGTCTCAAAAATAGGTGACTTTCAGGCATGGATGGAGGTAAAGAATGAAGAAAATGTGACCAAAATGGGTGATTGGTGTCTTGAAAACACAATGTGATGAGTTGATATGGTGTAATAAGATGTATGGATATGTAAATAACATGTATTGGTCCATTTTATGATGATAAAATGCTCAAAAGTGTTGGTGAGTGAATATTTGCAGTCAAACCCCACTAGCCTAGACTGGGCCTTTTGCCCAACAACGGGTCATTTTCACATCCATGGTATAAAGAAAATTAAAAACCACTGAAAAATATTCATGTGGATATATTATATGTTTTAAATCTATTTTTTCATAATAAGTCAAAATGAATCCATTTTTTTTCCCAAGCTCATAACAGGGTTCACAAAATTCAAGAATCAACTTGAGTAGGTAGTGTAGATTGCTCATATCTTCTTGAAATATTTGCATGGGAGATCAAGAAGATTTAAAAATTTGGATAGAATCCATAGCTTCAAATTTTGGAAAAGGTTTTCAATTTCAATGTCATAATTTTATGAACAAAGGTTAAGAGTGAACACTACCATAAAACCCTCCCAAAATCCTATTTTGAACTAGTTTTAAAATATTGAGTTGGATACCAAAAAAATTAAATATTTGATTCATGAAACCTAAAATAGGTTCTAAGGTAATATCTTAGGTTCCTTCACATGTTTTTTGGTTGCACCTTCACTTGTATCGATTTATAGAAAAATAATAATTTTTGAGGTTTTTGAGCTAAAATGAGTGTTCCAAGGAGTGTAGAAAGATGAAAATAGATGTAAAATGAGTATTAAGACTTGTTTTACCTGATATATTTCAAAAAAACCAAAATAATTCATCAAAAATTTCCTAAAATGTTCAACTCTTTTGGGTTAGTCAAAAAATGCCTTTAAAGGACAAGCCTTCTAAAGGCCATTTCATGGTTTTGGTACTTAAAGGTGGCTTTAGACCACAAAAATTGATATGGAAATTTTTTTGGGAATGATAAATTTTAATAAAAAATGTTTTTGAGGTTTCATACCTATATGAGCTCCCAGATGCAAAATTTCTCTTCTAGGAATAAGAGGGCTAATTTGGTAAGGAAATGGGGTGGAAAACAACTTTAACTTGGACTTGGCTCATAAAATTTTGTATGGAGATGTAAGAAAATATATGGTACCTATATAAAACATCATATTCTCACCAATACATACACATTCTCTCATACAAGGAGATTTTAAGAAAAGGGGCTACAAGGAGCCCATGGGAAATGCATGTTTTTGGTGTTGTTCCAAATCTTTCTGAGTGTTTAATACATAAAATTTCATTTAAATAGGTCTTTTGTGTCCTAAATAAGCCATATATGGTGTAAAAATGATTTTTTTATGCAAGGATGAAAAAAAACTCCTCCTTTTCCCTCTACTCCATAGTGTAAAATGAGCCTTTTGAGGGGTTTGAGGGATAAATAGGATCATATAGCCTATTAAACTTAATGAGAAAGTTAAATAAGGATATGTAACTCCATATTAAAGGTATTAAAAAGTTAATAAATATTTATAATGAAATAAGGCTTTAGAAAAGGTCTCCATCAATTGCAAATAGGACCCTTTCTCTTTCAAAGCCCATGTGTAAGACAAAGTCAATTTGTTGAAGGACTCTTATAGCCAAATCATGCCAAATACTCAATAATAATTAATAATCATAGAGAAGGGTTAAAATATAATAATTTAAAGGAATTTAAGACCTACATCCATGTAGGAGACCCATTCATCAAGGGATACAAGAAAGTTAAAATCTAGGAGTTGGTGCAAGAATCTAGGCACTCTCCAAGTGATCTAGGCTTGAACAAGCATTATGACAAAGTTCATAAGTCTAAAAAATATCTAATAATATATTTTAAATTCCTACCTATGGAAAATTTATATTTTTAAGGTTTAAAATTTTCTACGTTGGATTTTGAAGAGGAAAAAGAAAAGGTCAAATTTTCTACTTTTGGGGGTTTCTTATCTTTTTCTCTCTCTTCACTCCTATTCTCTATATGTAAGCCAATTTTTTGAATTTAAAAGGATCCTTAACCTGAGTTGTGGTACTTCAATGCCTAAAAAACATTTTTACTTTCCTCTTTTGATGAATAAAGACATAATTCATACCTCTTTAAAAGCTTATTTTAGTGTATTTTCATGGTTTGTTGGGAGATGAAGTGATAGTTCTTGCTTCCTCTCATATTATCCTTTCCTTCATACCTATTTTTGGGTGTTAATATCATAATTTAAAGTTTCATATTTTTCTCTAATAATCTTATTTTTATGGCAAGTGTAAGCTTTCTCTAATTTCTTTGAAAGACCTATTGAATAGGTGCTTTAGATCGTGCATCAAGCCTAAGCCTTTGTGTGAAATATTGATGTTTAGAGACTTAAATTTTATAAGTGTAGTTATATTTAAGTTTTTGTTCATCATTTTAGTGCATATTACACAAATTGAGTTCATATTTTGATGTATCACCTAAATTAGATAGGTTTTCATTTTAGTTTGCCTTCTCCCTTTTCCTTTGCAAGATGGTAGGATAGAGTAGGTATCCTAACTGATATATCAAGGGGAGATAGCCCTTATAATTTATAGATTAAAAAATCCTATTAGGTGGCCCACATCCTATGATTGTCTCCATGTTTCTTCAGACTGTGAAGGCCTAAAACTAATTTCATAAGGGTGAAAGTCTTGAATACAATAGATTTTGGCATGCCTAGTTGGACCCATTACAGCTAGTATTGGTGAATTTGTAGTTGTAATAACATTATTCATGAAGAATTTTGTGACTAAAATTTCAATAAATTTCTTCAGATAGTCTAATCATAATGTCTAAGTATGTCTATTTTTATTCTACTATTGTGAATGAGTTTTGATGGCTATGTATGAAGAGAATTCCTATGATATGTTTCCATATCATCCCTATGATGAATCTTACTAGCCTTGTCATGATATCTATGATCCTTTTTATGAGATTAATCAACCTTATTAAGTGTATTACCAAAGATATGTTGAGATTTATCTAGTTTATCATGATCTTTATTATCAAGAGCATGACTCTTACCTTCCTTGTGAGCCATATAAGTCTTAATACTAGATTTAACCTTTACCATATGGCTATGGTGTTTCACATTAGTATCCTTATCTCCAAGAAAGAATGGATGATATATAACTCAAAATACTAGCATATATAAGGAAATATTGTTCAAACTCTCAATATGAGGAAGTGAATGGTCTATTTCAAAATGTATCCAATGATCTAGAAGAGAGGAATGAGTTTCGTATTTTTGCATTGGAGAAGATAGAGGCATAGGAGAGATAGATAATTGAGTTGAACCAGTTGTCTCAATAATCCTCTTGTATTCCTTACCAATCTTCTTGTGTTCCTTATTCTCATGAAGTTCTTAACCAAGTTTAGTTTGAGCCAAGAAAGCTTCCTAATTAGATCAAGAGCCTATCTAAGAGTCTATTCAAGTGAGTAAACTTTATTATAGTTCCACGTATTCATTACTCATCCCTCAAGCTAAATTTTTTCATGAGGACAAGGATGTTTCATAATTTGATTAGGTGATGGCCAAGTGGAAGGATCAAAATGTAGAGGTCTTCAAAATTTTCTCTTTCTCTCCTCTTAAATATTACTTAAATGATTCTATTACCATCAAAATATTAAAATATGATCATAATAAACCTTCCATGTTTCATAATACCTCACAATAAAATGAATTTCATCACCCTCTAACCATCCCCCTCCTTAGGAGGAGCATGTTCTAAGGAGTATAGAGAAAAAGGTGGCAGTTGCATCCCAAGTTCTCAAAGAGTGTGAAGAGAATGATTCAAGTGTGTATGAGGAAGTGTTTATCATTGATACTTCACTTGAGGTTGTAATTTAGAATGAGGTTGTATTTGGAAACAAGAGGTCTTGTCTTGATGTGGATGAACTCCATGAGATAATACAAACTAAAGTCATAAATGAGATTTAGGTGTCTCCACTTGAAAAGGATAAATATGTCATTCAAGCTATTTATATTCAAACTAATCAAAATGAGGAATAAAATGATGATAGATAGCTATAAATTTAATATTTAAAATATATTGAAGAGCTTTGTAGAGATGTGTTGCCCATTAAAGAGCATGTTTATGAGAAATTTGATTAAGAGTCACTCATTAAATATCATGATGTAGCTTGAGTTGACTATCCAAAACTAATTAAAGAGATGGATGAAATTTTAGTATTTTATAAGAAGGATGAGGTCACATAAATATAATTAATAAATCAGATATCACTTTATGAGGTTATATTTGACAAGAATTATGAAAAATATCCTAAAGTGCAAGATGAGTTCATCTTTGTTATTGGCTGGTTTGCTTTTGATGACTCATTTGAAGAGATGATAAGAAATTTGGTGGGAAATAAGAGTGCCTCATCAAATTTTATGTTTAATAAACATAATTATTTTCAAATTATACCAAATCTTGGAGTGATTTAGTCTATGAATTTCCCTTTTGATCTAGGTGGATCATGCTTTGTCATGGTTAGTTAGATTAGTTTATTTATGTTTTATCCCCAATAAGTTATTTGTTTGAAAATTTTATATGTTTAGTTATCTAAAATATTTTATTAGTTTATTTAATTTATTTTGAGGATAAATTTGTCTTATGTCAAGTCAAAAGTGTACCTGTAGGTTGTAGGGAAGGTTAACATACTAGGTTTGATAGTGAGCATGTTGACCACTGTGAGGTTCTTCATGGAAGATCTTCTTGATAGTGGTTTTGGAGGAATATTTTTTAGAATAATTAATACATTGAAATCATTAATAAGGTCTTGATAACTTATAAATTACCTTGGAAGGTTTCAAAAACCTACGAGTATGGACTTTCAGGCATACACAATAAATAATTGCACTAAATCCTTGCCATTTGGTAGGTCTATGAGGAAGTAAGGAAGATTTTGGAGTAATAGATAGTTATGAAAAATATTAATAATTCATATCAAAATATTAAGAGACAATCATATAATGAAAATAGGGGCAGGAGAGTTTCAAATAAGATAACATACAGTCCATATGCCATTTTTTGCACATAGTCAACTTCTGGAAGTTTGCCTTGTGATTTTAGATGTTTTAATGTGCTAAAAAGTTATTTTTGACCTAAAATTTTATACAGAGGGTAATCATGACCCAAGTAATATCATCATTTTTTTTTTGTGATTAAATATGTAACCTATTCATTTTTTTGTCTCAGAAGTAGGCCACTTTTAAGCGTGCATGGAGACAAAGAATGGAAAAAATATGACCAAAATTAGTGTTGAATCCTAGAAAGGATGTTTGATGAGATATGTTAGATATGGAAAAAAAATTAAGATATTAAAATATAGGTTATATATAATACCCCATGGTCATAAAAACTCACAAAAGGACAAATTTCAGCCATGATTGTAAAACCTTGTACACAGTCAACGCTTAAAACATTTACTTTCAAAATTTTGGATTTTGAGGGGGGAATAGGCATAAATTTGAATTATTTTTTTTCTAAATATGGTAATTTTGACAAAAATAACCCATAATATATTCAAAATTTAAGGAATAATATGGCATATTTCCACCATTTTGTCTCATAACTAGGCCACTTTCAGGCATGCATGGAGGTAAAGAATGAAGAAAATGTGACGAAAATGGGTGATTGGTGTCTTTAAAACACCATGTGATGACTTTGGATGGTGTAATAGGTTGTATTTATATGAAAATAACATGTATTTATACCTTTTATGGTGATAAAATTCTCAAAATTGTTGGTGAGTGAACATTTGCAGTCAAACCCCACTAGCCTAGACTGGGCCTTTTGCCCAATAGGGGGCGTTTTCCTTCCAAAATATAAATAAAATTACAAACCATTAAAAAATATTAATTTAGATATATTATATGTGTTAAATATATTTTTTTCATAATAACTCACAAATAAAACATTTTTTGTCCCGAGCTCATCACAGGGTTCACAAAATGCAAGAATCAACTTGAGTAGGCAATTTGGATTGTTCATATCTTCTTGAAAACTTTACATGGGATATAAAGAAACTTTAAAAAGCTGGATAGAGTCTTGAGATTCAAATTTATGTAATTTTTTTTCAATTTCAATGTCACGATTTTATGAACAAAGGTTAAAAGTGAACACTAGCATAAAACCCTCCCAAAACCCTATTTTGAACTAGTTTGAAAATATTGAGTTGTATACCACACCAGATACCATGTTTTATTCATGAAGCCTACCATATGTTATAAGGTAATCTCTAAGTGTCCTTAAAATGTTTTTTTTACACATTTCTTTGTATGGATTTGTATAAAAATAGTAATTTTTAGCTAAAATGAGTGTTCTAAGGAGTGTAGAAAGATGAAAATTGATGGAAAAGGAATATTAAGACTTTTTTTACCTGATAAATCTCAAAAAACACAAAATAATTTATCCAAAAGTTCCCAAACTATTCAAATATTTTGGGCTAGTCAGAAAATGCCCTTAAAGAACAAGCCTTCTAAAGGCCATTTCATGGATTTGGTACTTTAAGGTGGTTCTATGTCACAAAAATTGATATGGATAATGGTGGGGGAATTATAAAAGTGAATAATGTTTTTTGAGGTTTCACACCTAAATGAGATCCTAGATGCAAAATTTATCTTCAAGGCCTAGGAGTGCTAATTTGGTAAGGAAATGGGTTAGAAAACAACTTTCACTTGGATTTGGATCATTAAATTTTGTATGGATATGTAAGAGGATAGAGGTTACTTGTAAAAATCTTCATATTCTCACCAACATATCCATATTATTTCATACAATGAGATTTATAGAAAAGGGCTACAAGGAGCCCATGGGAAATGCATGTTTTTGGTGTTACTTCAGGTCTTGTTAAGTGTTTGATGCATAAAATTTCATTGAACCAGGTCTGGTGCATCCTAAATAAGCAATATATGGTTTAAAATTTTAGGTTTAATGCAAGGATGAAAAAAATATCCTCCTTTTACCTCTACACCATAGTGCAAAATGAGCCTTTTGAGGGGTTTGAGGGCTATATAAGATATAGCCTATTAAAAAGACTTAGAAAGTTCAAGAAGGATATTTAATGACATATTAAATGTATAAATAATTTAAGGAAGAGTTATAATGAAATAAGTCTTTAGAAAAGGTCTCCATCAAGTGCAAATAGGACTCTTTCTGTTCCAAAGCCCATGTGCAAGACAAAGTCAATTTGTTGAAGGACTCTTATAGCCAAATCATGACAAGTGCTCAAGAATAATTCATAATAATAAATAAGGTTTTAAACCAAATAATATAAAGGAATTTAAGACCTACATCCATGGAGGAGACCCATTCATCAAGGGAGACAAGAAAGCTAAAATCTAGGTGTGGGTGCAAGAATCTAGGCACTCTCCATGTGATCTAGGCTTGACCAAGCATTGTGAAAAATTTAATAAGTCTCAAAAAATTATAATAATCTCTTTTACATGCCACAATATGGATAATTAATATTTGGAAGTTTGAATATTTTCTATGCTAGGTTTTTAAGAGGAAAAAGAGAAGGTAAAATTTTCTAGTTTTGGGGTTTTCTTGTCTTTTTCTCTCTCTTCACTCCTATTATCTATATGAAAGCCAATTTTTGGAATTTAAAAGGATCCTTAATGTAATTTTTCATAATTTCATGCCTAAAAAACATTTTTACTTACCTCTTTTGATGAATAAAGACATAATTCATACCTCCTCAAAATCCTGTTTTAGTGTATTTGCATGGTTTGTTGGGAGATAAAAGTGATAGTTATTGCTTCCTCTCATATTATCCTTTCCTTCATACCTATTTGAAGGTTTTAATCTCATCATTTAAATTTTCATAGTTTTCTCTAATCATATTGTTTGTATGGTAAGTGCAAGCTTTCTTTAGTGTCTTTGCGAGACCTATTGAATAGGTTCCTTAGATCATGCATCAAGCATGAGACTTTGTGTGAAATATTGATGTTTGGAGACTTAAATTTGAGAATTATAGTTAGGTTTAAGTTATTTTTCATCCTCTTAGTGCATATTACACAAATTGAGGTCATATTTTGGTGTATCACCTCAATTAGATAGGTTTTCATTTCAGCTTACGTTATCCCTTTTTCCTTTGCAAGATGGTAGGATAGAGTAAGGATCCTAATTGATATATCAAGGGGATATAGCCCTTATAATATATAGATTCAATCCAAATATTAGGTGACCCATAACATGGGAGTGTCTCCATGTTACTTCAAACTGGGAAGGCCTAAAAATACCTTCATAAGGGTGAAAGTCTAGAAGATAACAAGTTTTGGCATGCCTAGTGGGACATATTGGAGATAGTATTGGTTAATTACTAGTTTTAAAAAAATTATTCTTGAAGAATTTGGTGACTCCAATCTCAAGAAATATCTTCTGATAGTCCAAGCATAGTTTCCAAGTATGTCTATTTTTATACTACTTTAGTGAATGAGTTTTGATGGCTATGTATGAAGAGAATACCTATGCTATGTTTCCTTATTATCCCTATGATTAATCATACCAACCTTGTCATGATATCTATGAGCCATTTTATGAGCTTAATCAGCCTTATCAAGAGTATTATCAAAGATATGTTGAGCCTTGTCA
This sequence comes from Torreya grandis, assembly GCA_037957365.1. Lineage (NCBI taxonomy): Eukaryota > Viridiplantae > Streptophyta > Pinopsida > Cupressales > Taxaceae > Torreya > Torreya grandis. The sequence continues at coordinate 563,415 of JARHVA010006057.1, forward strand.
AGTTTCTCATGATCCTTATTATCAAGAGCATTACTCTTACCTTCCTTGTGACCCATATCAGTCTCAAGACCAGATTTCAACTTTACCATATGGATATGATGTTTCACATGATAATCCTTATCTATAATAAATAATGGATGAGATAGAGCTCAAAATACTAGCATATATAAGGAAAGTTTGTTCAAAATCTCAATGTGAGGAAGTGAATAGTCTGTTTCAAAATGTATCCAATGATCTAGAAGAGAGGAATGAGTTGTGTATTTTTGCATTGGAGAAGATGGAGGCTTGGGAGAGGCATAAAATTGAGTTAAACCAGTTGTCTCAAGAACCATATTGTGTTCCTTACCAATCTTCTTGTGTTCCTTATTTTCGTGAAGTTCTTAACCAAGTTTAGTTTGAGCCAAGAAATATTCCTAATTAGATTTAAGAGCCTATCCAAGAGCCTATTCAAGAGACTAAAATTTATTTTAGGTCCACTTATTCATTATTCATCCCTCAATATCAAGTTATCCATGAGGACAAGGAGGTTTCCTAATTTGATGAGGTGATGGCCAAGTAGATGGAGTAGAATGTAGAGGTCTTCAAAAGTTTCTCTTTCCCTCCTCTTAAATATTACATAAATGATTCTATTACCCTCAAGATCTATAAATATGATCAAAATAAACCTTCCATGATTCATAATACCTCATAATAAAATTAATTTCATCACCCTCCCACCATCCCCCATCCTCAGGATGAGCATGTTCTAAGGAGGATAGAGAAAAAGGTGGCAGTTACAACCCAAGTTCTTAGAGAGTGTGAAGAGAATGATTCAATTGTCTATGAGGAAGTGTTTCTCATTGATACTTCACTTGAGGTTGTAATTGAGAATGATTTTGTAGTTGGAAACAAGAAGTCTTGTCTTCATGTGGAAGAACTTCATGATATAGTACAAACTGAAGTCATAAATGAGATTGAGGTATCTCCACTTGAAACGGATGAAGATGTCATTCAAGATATTTATAGTCAAATTGATCGAAATGAGGAACAAAAGTTATATCAATAGCTATACCTTTAATATTTTTAGGATATTTAAGAGATTTGTAGAGATGTGTTTCCCATTAAAATCATGTTTATGAGAAATTTGATCAAGAGTCACTCATTAAATATCATGATGTAGCTTGGGTTGACTATCCAAATAGCCTTATTGAGATGGATAAACTTGTAGTAGTTGATAATAAGGATGAGGTAACTTAAATAAAATTAATAGATGAGATATCACTTGATGAAGTTATAGTTGAAAAGAAGTATGAAAAATATCCTAAAGTGCAAGATGAGTTCATCTTTGTTGGTGACTGGTTTGCTTTTGATGACTCATTTGAAGAGATGCTAAGAGAGTTTGGGGAAATAAAATTACCTCATCAAATGTTATGTTCAATAAAAATACTTATTTTCAAATTATACCATATCTTGGAGTGAGTCAGTCTATGAATTTCCCTTTTGATCCAGGTGGATCATGCTTTATCATGGTTAGTTAGATTAGTTTGTTTATGTTTTGTCCCAAATAAGTGTTTTGTTTGCACATTTGATATGTTTAATTAGCTTCATTATTTTTTGTGTTTATTTAATTTTTTTGGAGGAAAATTTTTTCTTATGTCAATTCAAAAGTGTACATATAGGTTTCAAGGAAGGTGAACATACTAGGTTTGATAGTGAGCATGTTGATCACTGTGAGGTTCTTCATGGAAGATATTCATGTTAGTGGTTTGGGAGGAATAGTTTTTAGAATAATTAATACATGTAATTAATTAATAAGGTATTGATCACTTCCAAATGACCTTGGAAGGTTTAAAAAACCTACAGGAATGGACTTTTAGGAATACATAGACAATAATTGCATTAAATCCTTGCTATTTGTCAGGTCTATGAGGAAGTAAGGAAGAGTTTGGAGTAATGGATAGTTATGAAATATATTAATCATGCATATAAACATATTAATATACCATAATATAATGTAAATATGGGTAGGATAGTTTCAAATAAGATAACATAAAGTCCATATGCCATTTTTTGCACACAGTCAACTTCTAGAATGTTTGCCTTGTGATTTTAGATGTTTTAAGGTGATAAAAAGTTATTTTTGACCTAAAATTTTATACAGAGGGTCCTAATTACCCAAGGAACACCCTCATGTATTTTTTATTTTTATTAAATATGGAACATATTCATTGTTTTGTCTAAGAAGTAGGCCACTTTCAAGCGTGCATGGAGACAAATAATGGAAAAGATATGACCAAAATTAGTGTTGGATCCTAGAAAGGATGTTTGATGAGCTGTGTTAGATATGGAAAAAAATTAATATATTAAAATAGAGGTTATATATAATACCCCATGGTCATCAAAACTCACAAAAGGACAAATTTCAGCCATGATTGTAAAACCTTGTACACAGTCAACTCTTAAAACGTTTGCTTTCAAAATTTTGGATTTTGAGGGAGAAATAGGCATCAATTTGACTTAAATTTTTGTAAATATTGTAATTGTGACCAAAAATAACCCATAATATATTCAAATATTTAAGAAAAATATGGCACATATCCACTATTTTGTCTCTAAACTAGGCTACTTTCAGGGATGCATGTAGGTAAAGAATGAAGAAAATGTGACCAAAATGGGTGATTGGTGTATTGAAAACACCATGTGATGACTTGGTATGGTGTAATAAGATATATGGATATGTAAATAACATGTATTGGTCCCTTTTATGATGATAAAATGTTTAAAAATGTTGGTGAGTGAACATTTGCAGTCAAACCCCACTAGCCTAGACGGGGCCTTTTGCCCAACAGGGGGCCTTTTCCTTCCAAGGTATAAATAAAATTAAAAACAATTGAAACATATTAATTTATATATATTATATGTTTTAAATCCATTTGTTTCATACTAACTCACAAATAAAACATTTTTTGTCCCAAGCTCATCATAGGGTTCAGAAAATGCAAGAATCAACTTGAGTAGGCAATTTGGATTGCTCATATCTTATTGAAAACTTTGCATGGGAGAAACATTGGATAGAATCCTGATAATAAAATTTTTGGAATTGGTTTTCAATTTCAACATCACAATTTTATGAACAAAGGTTAAGAGTGAACACTAGCATAAAACCCTCCTAAAACCTTGTTTTGAACTAGTTTGAAAATATTGAGTTGGATACCAAAAAAATTCCATATTTGCTTCATGAGAATTAATATAAGTTATAAATTACTCTCATATAATCCTTCAAATGTTTTTTATGCACCTTCACTTGTATGGATTTGTACGAAAATAGTATTTTTTGAGGTTTTTGAGCTAAAATGAGTGTTCCAAGGAGTGTAGAAAGATGAAAATTGATGGAAAAGGAATATTAAGACTTTTTTTACTTGATAAATCTCAAAAATAACAAAATTAATCATCCCAAAGTTCCCAAATTGTTTAACTCTTTTGGGCCAGTCAGAAAATGCCTTTAAAGGATAAGCCTTCTAAAGGCCATTTCATGGTTTTGATACTTCAAGGTGGTTATAGACCACAAAAATTGATATGGAAAATTGTGGGGGAATTAGAAAATTTAATAATTTTTTTTTTGATGTTTCACACCTGTATGAGCTCCCAGATGCAAAATTTGTCTTCTAGGCCTAGGAGGGCTAATTAAGGCTAATTTGGCAAGGAATTGGGCTAGAAAAAAACTTTCGCTTGGAGTTGGATCATAAAATTTTGTATGGAGATGTAAGAGAGTAGAGGGTACCTATAAAAGGTATCATATTATCACCAACACATCCATATTCTCTTAGACAAATATATTTGTAGAAAAAGGGCTACATGGAGCCTATGGGAAATGCATGTTTTTGATGGTATTCCAAGTCTTGCTGAGTGTTCGATGATTAAAATTTCATTTAAATAGGTCTATAATGTCCTAAATAAGCCATATATGGTGTAAAATTTTAGTTTTGATGCAAGGATGAAAAAAATCTCCTCCTTTTCCCTTTACACCATAGTGCAAAATGAGCCTTTTGAGGGGTTTGAGGGATAAATAGGATCATAAAGCCTATTAAAAAGACTTAAAAGTTCAATAAGGATATAGAACTCCATATTAAAGGTATAAAAAAGTTAAGGAAGAGTTATAATGAAATCAAGCTTTAGAAAATGTCTCTATCAAGTGCAAATAAGAGTCTTTCTCTTCCAAAGCCCATGTGCAAGACAAAGTCAATTTGTTCAAGGACTCTTATAGAAAAATCATGCCAAGTGATCAAGAATAATTCATAATAATATATAAGGGTTCAAACCAAATAATTTAAAGGAATTTAATACCTACATCCATGGAGGATAATCATTCATCAAGGGAGACAAGAAAGCTAAAATCTAGAAGTTGGTTCAAGAATCTAGGCACTCTCCATGTGATCTAGGCTTCACCAAGCATTATGACAGAGTTATTAAGTCTAAAAAACTTCTAATAATCTCTTTTCCATTCCACCCTATTGACAATTAATATTTTTAAGGTTGAATATTTTCTACGTTGAGGTTTGAAGAGGAAAATGAAAAGCTCAAATTTTCTACTTTTGGGGGTTTCTTGTCTTTCTCTCTCTCTTCAATCCTATTATCTATATGTAAGATTTTTTTTGGATTTAAAAAGGATAATTAAAATTATTTTTGGTAATTACATGCCCAAAAAACATTTGTAATTTCCTCTTTTGATGAATAAAGACATAATTCATACCTCCTCAAAAGCTTGTTTTAGTGTATTTTCATGGTTTGTTCAGAGATGAAAGTGATTGTTCTTGCTTCCTCCCATATTATCATTTCCTTCATACTTATTTTTTGGTGTTTATATCATTATTTCAGGTTTCATAGTATGCTCTAATCATCTTTTTTGTATGGAAAGTGCAATCTTTCTTTAGTGTCTTTGAGAGACCTATTGAATAGGTGCCTTAAATCATGCATCGAGCATGAGCCTCTATGTCAAATATTGATGTTTGGAGACTTAAATTTGATAAGTTTAGTTAATTTTAAGTTATTTTTCATCCTATTTATGCATTATACATAGATGGAGTTCATATTTTGGTGTATCACCTTAATTAGATAGGTTTTCATTTCATTTTACCTTCTCCCTTTCCCTTTTCAAGATGGTAATGTAGAGTAGGGATCCTAATTGATACATTAAGAGGATATATCCATTATATTCTAAAGATTAAATCCACATATTATGCCACCCACAACTTGGGATTATATCCATGTTACTTCAGACTGTGAAGGCCTAAAAATACCTTCATAAGGGTGTAAGTCTATAAGACAACAAGACCAATGGTGTAGTGATCCCTAAATAACTTTAGATATTTAGATAGTGATCCAATGGGAGTATCACAAGGATTGGTACTTTCTTGGGTTAATCCCAAAAAATTATGGTAACTCAATGTCTTATTCTATTTTGGTTCTAGTAGTGGTTTGAAAACATCCAATTGCCCACCTCATAATCTGGTAAGGCCTTACCTAAGCAAAGCTAGTGGCTTAGTCCTCTTATTTAATCATTTCAGACCTCCATGCTTAATTATTTCACTCCTCATTTATCTTATTTTCATACATATAAAATGGATAACAAGATCTTCTTTGATATGATTAATCCCATTCTTATTATTCTTAGCATTATCTATTTGGAATAACAAGGATGCTAGCTAAATATTATTGGCATTATATGCCTGAATTAATTATTCAATCTCTTGAGCTATTAAAGCGTTATTGCATGGGGTAACCAAAAACTTACATAGGGATGGAAGTCACCAAGTGGTTTTATAGAGAAGGCGAGTTCTTTTGTAAAGTTAAGAGGTTATCAATATGGATCTGCATATGAATACCCCCTTCAATAACATATCTTTCGAGGGTAACATTATTATCTATGGAATTTCCTAATGGTGTTTATCCCAAGGTAATTGTGAAAGGTGAACCAATCTAGTTATTGGTTATTTTCACATTATGCATATATCTATTTAGATGCATTATAAAACATTAAATTTATGTAATGGGCCCTAAACATCATTTTGTTGTGTATTTTGAAAGGGAATTCCATTTTTTTTGTGGGGGGGTTGTCTAAAAAATATATGCGATAGCTATGTATCTAGATACTAATCATGAACTAAGTAATATATCTACCAACCAAAAAAATATACTAATCCATATCAGAAATAAATTAAAAATATGCTAATAATTAACCACATAATTTACTAATTAATAATTTAAATAATCTATAGAGGAAATTGAATGTGACATAAAATATGTATAGATTTTTTAAAAAACTTACACCATTTAGATTCTTTGCCATATTTCACTTAATAATTCATAAAATTTTATTTTCTCAAACCAAATAATTCATGTCGAATTACACTTGTACTCTTATCACCGATACATTTTTTCAATTTTTGTAATCCACCACAAAATGTTCTAATTTCCATCCAAACATGCTTTGTTATAAAATAATTATCCATTTGGTCTTTCACAAAAATGGCTAGAATAAATTCCCAGACTATTTTTGATTGAACTTCTAAGTCACACTACTATTTTTGTGTTAATATACAAAGGACAATGTATATGGTGAAAAACATCATAGTGCATTGAAAATTCAACATGTTGTTTACAATAAGTGGTGTGTGTGTGTGTGTGTGTGTGTGTGTGTGTGTGTGTGTGTGTGTGTGTGTGTGTGTTTTAGTTATTCATTTTTACATAAAATGGTTTGACCATCTAAAAATATCGTTGGCTGATATAAATTTATAGATATTTTTCTAAGAGATTAGAGTAAAATTGTGTTTGGGTCATCCAAGAAATGTTTTAGATGCAGTTCACAGTTATGAGAACCAACTCTTCTTTTAACTACTTCTCTTTTATTGGATGCAACTCTTGTATTGTCTTTTCAAAATTGTGTAAGTAAATCTTTGAGATCATTGACTATAGCCTTGTCCTTTGTTGTATGTTTACTAGATAATGCCTAGATCTCATTGGTATTGTAATCATTAAATCTTTGCCATATTCAAGTATTTTTAATTAATATTTTTATATTTATGTTTACTGTTCACGTAGTTATTTAAATCAATCATTTTCTCCCTATTTGACCATTTACTAGACAAGTTGTAATTATATGTTGAACATCATTACAATCTTTGGTGCATGATGTCACACATATAATATGATAAGCATCATGTCAATTTACAATATTTTCATTGTTTTCACCATCCATGTTAGATTTTCTTAGTCCTAAGGTGTTCATTTTAGGTCTCATCTTAATCAATTTCATTAATGAAATAAACAATTGACATTTTTGACTATCAAAATCTAGTTTTACAAAAAAATTATCCCAAATGTTTTCATCTAGTCTTTTCGAATGGTGATTAGATAATTTATTTTTCATTGGTTTAAAAATATTTGTATCAACTTAAATTAAGTACTTGTATTTTCTATGAATAATCCTTGGAGATGTTAATGGTAGAATTTTTTGAGATGGTATTTCAAAATCATTATGTTTACTACTAGTTTCTTTGTTGTTACTTTTATTATTTTGTGTTTCTATGGAATTTTTTCTTTGTGTCATAGTGGGACATAATCGAAGATCACTTGGATAGGATCAAATTCATAAAGAAAACTTGTATGGAGTAGTGAAATCCAAAAGAAATAACTTAATGGAATAAGCTTATCTTCATAAATAAAAGTTTCATTGATAAGAATTAAAAAATAATTACATAAGAAGGTTAATTATTTAGCTATAAAATAAACATACCCCCAACATTCTCGTGCATGTGGAATTATTTTCCCCAATGAATTTTATTAAGCCTAAGAAAGTTGACTAGACCATGTAAGTAAAACAATATAGTGAGAAAAAACATACATTAACTCCTCCGCCCTTAAGTGTAGCTTAGGTGGGTAGAAGAATTAGGTCCCAAAACAAAGTATTGATGAGATATATCCTAAAGGAGGAAAAATATGGGGCTTTTCCAATCCCAATAATATCCCAAAAATGAAGGTAATTACTCCCAATGAAGGGTTTGGTTAATATATCAATAATTTGATCCTTTGTATAGATGTAGCAGGGTCAATTACTTGCTCATGGATGAGCTCCAAAATGAAATGATTATGAATCTCAATATGCTTGGTATATTGATGGAGGACCCAATTCCTACAAATCTAGATTTTGCTTTAGTTATCATAGAAGATGGTTGTTGGTCATTACAACTGGGTACCAAACTTAATGATAATTACCTAAAGTAATATAGCCTCAATGGAAGAATTAATATATCCTTTTTATTTTGCCTCTCTAAATGATAAAGAAATAACATTCCACTTCTTTTTTGACCAACTAATTAGACATAAAATGAGGGAAAAACTATATCCTCAAGTAGACTAATGATTCTAAATGTTGACAACCCAATGTAAATCTATATAACCAATTAAGTTGATATCAATTCCCACTCCATAGTGAATCCAAAAACTATGAGTGCCCTAATTGTAGTGGAGAATTTACTTAGCTTCTTTTCAGTGAAATTCATGTGGTTAATACATCAATCTAGAGACCATGCCCACCAAATATGAAAATTTAGGTCTATTGTGTGTAAGATATATGATATTTCCAACTAGTTATAAATAAGAGGTAGCACCAACCAATAGAGATTGAAAATTAGCATCAAGATTCACACTAGATAAAAAATGAGTCAGAGCTAGATTAAAATCAGTCATGTTAAACCTAAAAATAAATAAATATCATACTTGGATTATGCAATAGTGATCCAAGATTTAGATTGAGAAATTTTAATCTTGAGGATGTAGTGAAACAATCCCAAGTTAGTCATTGAGAACCTATTAGACAAATTAATTTTCACTATTGTGATGGTGGATGAAAAACTCATTGTGATTAATAGGTCATCCACATTGAGAACCAAAATAAATAGTGAATCATCTTTCCATAGGATGTAAACATTTGGATCATAATGGCATATGGTAAACCCATCTAAAATAATAAAGGAGTCCATCTTGGCCTACCAAGATCGAAAAGCTTGTTTTAGGCCATAGATAGATTTATAAAGTTTTCAAACCATGGAAGAACATTCCACAAATCCTTGCCATTACTCCATGTAAATTTATTATTTGAGGTCATTGTGAATAAAGGCACTTTTAACACACATTTGATGAACATCCAAATGATGTGTTGGAAAAATGGTGAGAGTGAGTCAAATTGAGTTCATTTTGGTAACATGGATGAATGTGTTGGTGTGGTCAATTTTATGTATCAGATAAAAACTCTTTTATACCAAATGTCATTTAAACATGTCTACGAGCCCATTTACTACAAATCTTGGTCATTAGATACACCTACATCAAATAAATTTTCTTCTCTTAGGAAGTGGGTGTAAATCCTACACATTGTTCCTTTGCACATAACTATACTCCTCTTCCATATAAGTTTCCTAAAAAAGACTTATTGATGCCTCATGAAATGATTAAATATTAGAATTATATGTAATGAAATCATTTGGGTCATCTTAAAATTGTGATTGAGTTCACTTTTTGTCTTATGAATCTCCAACCCATTGGCCAACACTTTGTAGTGTCTATATATCACAAGAGGACCAATGTCTATATAGCACAAGAGGACCAATGCTCGAAGAGTTAGGAGGAAATTAATAGTACTCTTAAATATATTATAGGAGTAAGATTGGAATCCTCATAACTATTCTCATCATCATAACTAGAGTAAGAATTAGGATCATTAGGAAGTTGATTATTGGGTCTAAATAATCATAATTATCATTAAATCCTAGTGTGTTGAGGAAGAGGGAGAACTATCAAGTGTGAGTTCCAAAGGACCATCTAAACACTCCTATCAATGAAAAACTCATTAGTGGTGGGATGGAGAAACACATATCCATTTAAACCCTCAAGATATCAAATGAAGATGCAAGGCTGATTCTGAAGTTCCATGTCCTTACATTTCTTATTTAGAATGCAAGCCATAGTAGGATATCCAAACACTCAAAAGTGAGCCATTTTGGGTTTTTGATGACTCCAAGATTTAAAATGAGTGAATCCATTCAATTCTTTATGGGGAACTTGATTTTGGATATAACATGCACATTTTATGACTTTAGACTAATATTGAGGTACAAAAGACTTGGAGTGTATCATACAATTGCCCATTTCTTTCAAGGACTTGTTTTTACACTCTACAACACCTTTATATTGAGAACTATATGTAAATGTAAAATGTAGTTCAATCCCTTCTAATGTATAAAATTACTCAAAAACGTTACTGACATACTCACCACCATTATCAATGTATAAATTTTTGATGGCTTTGCCTACTTATTTCTCTACAAGTGCCTTGAAAACCTTAAAATGATCAAGGTCCTTAGGTTTATGCTTAATAAATTACACCCAAGTATACCTCATATAGTCAGCAATGAAAGTAATAATGTATTTAGTCATACTAAATGAAGTTTTTATAAACAGACCAATAATGTCACTATGAATAAACTCCAATATCTATTCAACTCTTTGTGATTTTCCCTCTCATACTTATCTCAATATGCTTACTAAGTATGCAACCCTAGAAAAATACATTAAAAAACTTGACTCATGGCAACCTTAAAACCATGTATTGAAAATTGAGTTTCTATAGGTAGTGATAGTTGAGATGGTCAAATCACTCATTCCATATTTTATTAAACCTATATGAATTAATGATAATTATAGTAGACATTTAATCAAGAGGAAAATGTTAGAAAGTATACAATTATGACTAGTGATCTGATTTCCTAAATATAACAATGGTGTCACTGTTTGATTCCCTAATAACCATAAAATTGTGTTTGAACTCAACTCTCTTTCCAAAAATGATGTGATTTATATGATATATAGATAGAAAATTGGTAGATAAAGAGGGAACACATTGAACATCATGAAATTTCCTATCATTCATTATAATATATCCATTCCCACTAACTTTAATTGAAGTAAAAACACCCAACAAGATGGAAGGCATAGAAAAAGGATCCAAAGATGAGAACATGCCTTATCATGAATCCATTTGGTATGAGGCACTAGAGTTAATTACCCATGTGGAAGGCCAGGATGCAACTATAACAAGTGCTTTGATTTTATCTTTCACTTATAACCGTATTTAGCCTTAGAGTATTTTTGTGCCAATGAAATTTGATTGGAATAGTCGAGGATATTTATATTTTGATTCTTAAGCATTTTTATCAATTGATCAATATGATTTTTCATGCCTTTGGGTTTAACATGCCTAGATTTATTGCAATATTTAAATGTGAGTCACTCTTTCTTAGCTTTCCCATCTGAAGAAGAAGACTGTTTTAATGTTTTTAGATTAACATCAAATTTTAGACCCTTTCTTTGCTCTAGGTCCTTATTTTTCTATTTCTTATCCTTACTAATGGAAGTCTTCTATATTTCATGACTCAAAATTAAAGCATGAAATTTAGAGGACTTCATTGTACCCATTTAAATCAGCTTGTCTTCCTCCTGAGTCAAGTCAGTAGTAAAATTATCCAAGTATGGCATGGTCCATGTTACTCCAATGGCCCACTTAGTTGTGTGGAAGTTAGAAATAAATAAAAAATAGTCATATCTCAATTGGCAAGGATGTAAAGAATTAGTTGATAATCCTTTTTGTTAATGACGCATAGTTTCAACTATAACCTAGGTGATTTAATTTTTTTGAAGAAGTATAAAATTATATAAAAGTAACCTAGGTGTAAATTGATGATCTCAATCTCAAACTCATGAGCCCTCAAAACATCCAACTTTCTAAATATTTTTCTCCAATGTGGACCATAGTTGATTTGGAGATGTTACAAATTTGATATGAAAGAGTAAGTCAGGAGACATAGATAGACACAATAGAACATAGGACTCATCACTTTAGCTATACCACTTCACCTTATCTACTTTAGGTGTTCATTTTATTTTTGTACCCATCGTTATTCAGTATAAGCCTTTATTCCTTAAGAGGATTTGTAGTTTTATTTTTCACTTGTGATAGTTGAATGGCGTAAAAATTAGAAAGGAACTGAAATCTATGATGCAAAAAATAGGTATGTGTTGAAGTATATGTGCTATAAATTGGTATTATGACCCCCCCCCCAAAAAAAAAAATAAAAAAATAAAAAAAAATGCATTGGTTAAAATTTATAAAGGATGAGAATATCACCAATGTTTAGATCTTGAAAAAACTCACACTTAAAAATAAAACACCTCAAAAGGAGTATCAGGGTTGAAAGTTATGTGTGTTTGAATGTTTCATGCTAGAAAAAAATAATGTTCTCCACTTTGCATAAAAAATTTGGGTATATGTATTATTGAAATATTTTATGCCTTTTTGGATTAAAAGTTAATCAAATTTGGGTTATAAGAAACAACAGGCTTAACTAACATATCACCAGGTGTTAAAGAGTCAGAAGACAGTCAAATGACCACATTTGGGCATGATGCATGGGTATAGTGTCATGGAATTCTTAGGCGTATGGGTATGGATGGCCATGCGTTGGGGGATGATCATGGTAGATGTATAGGAATGAGTGGTCTATTGCACATGAAGGGTTTTGTGAGGGAAGGATCACACATGAAATGTATATGTGGCACATTTTACATCATCTAGGGTTGAACACTAGGGAATGTATCTCCTTAGATGTAGGTGACTTCAATTCCTCATTTGCATACTCATGCTAGATAAGGCCATCTGGCTAGGACTTTGGATTATGGGGCCTTATAAATGTATCAATGTAATAGCCAATAAAAATATGAAGGCAGGGACTGTACAAACATGGAAACACAAATGTGAAAGATATGTAGGAATGATAGAAGAAGAAAAGGTTTATAAGTCTAATTTTATTTAGATGTTTTCGAACCAATAGAAAATGGCACAAAAACTGGCAAGGAAAACCTAAGATATTGAAAAATATATATGATTTCCTAAAAAAATATCATAATCCCACTTCATATTTTTTAAAACCCAAAAAACTCTGAAATGTTTTTCTATTTAATTATCAAGTGGTACATAATCTATAAATTTTGATAAAATGCTTTCAAACCCTCCAAAATAGTTAAAAATAGATTGTCACAAAATTAGGTCATGTTTGTAGTGAATCCTAAGGTTTTAACATATTTTGAATCCAATGACATTATACATTTTTGATTTAGAGACCCTAACTATATAGATATACATGGATTTTCTACAAACCCCACCAAATCTTTGAAAACTAAAATTAATTAAAACACATAAATAAGTGAGAATTCTAGATCTCACAATAATAACAGTGAAATTCATCTACCATTAGATATTTGATACCATGTTAGAATGGGTCAAAACTGAGGATCAATTGGATAGAATCAAATACACGAATAAAAATTAAATGAAATATTGAAATAAAAAAGAAACAACTCAAAGGAAGAAACTCATCTTCACAAACAAAAGTTGAATTAACAAAGATTAGCACTAAGTTACATAACAAGTTCCATTAAATAAGTAAAAATAAACATGTCCCAACATCCTTGTGCATGTGGGATTATTTTTTCCAATGACCATTATTAAACCTAAAGAAGCTGACTAAATTGTGTAGATAAAACCACATAGTGGGAAAAACCCTACACTAACACATTGTCACTTTCAATTTTTTTTATTTCCATGAAATTTTCTTCATTGTTAGGGGGTAAATCATCATGCATAGATTTATCATAAAAAAAAAAAAAACAAAAAAAAAAACCATTATACTTTTAATGTGGAATTGCAACATAATTTAGACTTTTAGGTAAAAATTCATCATTGTTAATTTCATCATTATAAATGACATTTGGTTTATTAGGGATAGTGTTTGTACCTTGTATTGAGATAAATGTTTGAATTTGTACCTTTTATTTGTCTCTCCAACATTTTAATTGCTCTAGTGTTTTGTCCTTTAACTATTTCCTATTCCTTGAATGAGAACCATCGTGCATGACTCGACAAATAATAATTTGATTCCTTTTGATGATGTGGTATGAAAAATAATTTTATTCATTTTGTATTCATTATTCAAAGCACATAATGATGCAAAGAATGTAAATGGGGTCATAGTTATCAAAATACCTTAAAAATGAATGTTAGACAAATATTTTTGTGTCTATTGTGTTAATAATGCATACATGCTATAGTGTGCATGCATTATCAATATGATATGTACATAGTCATAGATGATGTTTCTATGATATATGATTATATTATGTGATGCAATCAGACTATGCCATATTATTACATCATGCAATCCTATATAATTACCTTCATATTTTCATTTGTGATATAATTTTAGGATTTATTTAACCATATGTAAATTTATATATAATTAATTTATCAATAATCTAGGTCTGCAAGGCTCAATTTGGATCAAATCACGTTTTTAGTTGATTCAATTGACTAATTGGATCAATTCATGACTAATTTTCCACCAAGTCACATCCTGCTCTACTTTAGCTATGTTGAAGGGGCTCAAATTATCCCCAATTTAAGTTGTAATTGAATTGGTGGACAATTTTATTTAATTTTTTATGATATTGGAGTCTATTGACCCCCAAACTACATCCTATATAATCAAAACTAGGTGTATAAAGTTCAATTTTATCTAAATTACATCATCTAATTATTACCTTAAACCATAAACTATAAACCCTAATCCATAATTTAGGTCTACAAGTCTTAACATGGCCAAAATAATGTCTCTAATTACACCAATTAACTAATTGGATCAATTAATGACATAATTGGAGCTAATTTAGCCCCAAATTAGGTATTTCTCTTGTAGTTAGGTTGAATGGGCTCAAATTGGCTCCAATTACCTTTTGATTGAATAGGTGGACTTTTTGGTTTAGGGTGATATGATAGTGGGGTTTATTTACCCCAAAATTACATATTATATAGTCAAGGTTAATAAGGTTAAATTTCATCCAACTGGCATCACTAATTATCATAATCAACTAATTGGCTCGATATGTGAGGAAATATGAGATAATTTCTAGCCTCAAATCACATCTTATAATTATATTTAGGTTCAATGAGTTCATAATATCCCTAATTACCTATATATTTACATTTATTATATAATTAAAGGATTGATTAAGCCATATATTATATCCTATAAAATTGATTGAGCTATTATTTTGGTTTTTAAGGCTCAATTTGTCCCAAATCACATCTCTAATTTCACCAACTAAATAATTAAATCAATTCATGACTAATTTAATCCTAAATCATGTCCTCCTATTTTAATTAAGCTGAAAGAGCTTAAATTAGCCCAATTTCCTTTGTGATTTAATTGGTAGACTATTTGCTTTATTTTATTATGATATTGGGGTTGATTGACCCCCAAATAACATCCTATTTAGTTAAAATTAGGATCACAAGGTTTAGTTTCATTTAAATTACATCAATTAATTGTAACCCTAATTCCTAAACTATAACCCATAATTTAGGTCTATAAGGATCAATTTGGCCCAAACCACATCCTACATTAGTTGACTGATTGGATCACTTCATGACATAATTGAAGCTAATTTAGCCCCAAATCACACCATTTTCTTGAAATTACATCGAATGGTCTCAAACTAGCCTCAATTTCCTTGTTAATTGAATGAAACAATAATTTTATTTATTTTATGATGACATTAGGCTCAATTTTACTCAAACTCACATCATACATAATTCAAATTATTTTTGAATGTGTCTCAATTTTTATAGAATCATGTCATTGATTACACCATTTGACTAATTGGGTTAATCTAAGATGAAATCAAAGCCAATTTAGCCTCAAATCACTTTGTATAGTCACAATTAGGTTCAATGGTATCATATTAACCCTAATTGCTTCCACAATTCAACCAATCAAATATTTTATTATTTACATGATGACATTTGAGTTTATATAGCCTCAAACTATGTCCTATACATATCAAAGTTACACGTGTCATTGAACTAAATGATTTTTTTCTTCATTCTCTAATGAAATTTTAACTGATCAAGGCCTAGTTCAAGTTTTATAGTCATAAATTGGTTTAAATGGCACAATTTACCCTAGATTTCCTTCAAATTAAACTAATGGACTATTTGGTTTATTTTGTTATGATATTGGGGTCTAGAGCTCCAGTCACATCCTTCATAGTCAAAATTATGCTCACAAGGCTTAATTACACTCAAATTGAATAAGTAATTTCACCAATTCACTCATTCACTACATATTTTAGGAAATCTAAGCTAATTTATCCCTAAATCAAATTATATAGTCATAATTACATGCAATGGGTCTAAATTGGCCTTAATTGCCTCCACCATTGATAAAATTTAATTTTCATTCATTTTTAATGAAAATTGGTCCTGGTTGAACCATAAATCATATTCTATATAGTCAAAATTATGTTTGTTGGTGTAAAGACATAAAAATTACATCACTATATCAATTATGTCTTATTTGTGGTAGTTTATATATTGACAAACTGCACTTTAAATTAAAGTATAAAAATGTGAATAGATATAAACATAAACACAAACATGTATAAATAGATCCTTTTTGTTTTTTTTCTAATGTTAACATAACTTATACAGGTTATAGCACATATATGCTATGCTATGTTTGAATTCAAAAACTAAGCCTTTTGGCTCAAAAATGGGTTGTATTATCAATTCAAAGGTTTGGACCTATCAACACATATTAAAATATGAGACCTTTGACATAAAATAATAAAATAAACTTCCATCATCAAAAACACTATGAATTTCAATGATCTAATTGATAAAATTATTACCATAACAATGAGCATGCTCTCATCTTTTTGAATACACATGTGCACACCCGCGCATGCACACACACACGCATGCACGTACGCACGCACGCACGCACGCACGCACGCACGCACACACACACACACACACACACACACACACACACACACACACACACACACACACACACACACACACACACACACACACACACACACACACACACACACACACATTAATTTTGGGACTATTTTAAAGTTTCAATCTATGTTTATTTTTAATTAGGGCCTTTTTAGGCCACTATATGTTGAAAATATACATGATTATATATGTTTAAGTATTTTTGTTTTAATTTATCCAAATGTGCAAAAAATTACATGGTCACAAACTAGGCCTAATTATATACACATTTAAAAGAACTGATTTTCATTCTATTGAGGTAGTTATGGAGGTCGTATGACCATATATCCATTTCTATGTCAATTCTTAGGATCTATTTGCTTGTTTCCTAGCCTCTATAGTAGGTGTAACAATATCAATAATGTTCACATCAATAAGATATGTGGTAGTCACAATATCTTTTTCCATTAAAAAATTATATTCTTGTCTAGACATGTCCACTTCCATTGTTTAATCAAGAATTATAATAATTAATTCAAGTATATTATGCAATAATACATGAGGAGGTGAAGTTATCCCTAAGTTTTTTATTCTTGGTGGATCTTGTAGTTTAAGATTTTGTGTTGGTTGTGAAATATCATTAACTATAACCTTAGCTTCATTATTGATTTAATTTTATTTGATATTATAATTTGGTTTGATTTTAAATTTGACATTTAAAGCAGAAGGGTCTTTGGAAATGTACTTAATCTTGTTCAAAGTAAGTAATTTGACTTCATGTTCCTCAACTATATAGCACAATTCATTAAAATATTTAAGATTATCAAACATATTTGACTCTTGAAATTGAGATTGAAAATTTTTAGTTATCTTGAATCTCATTATTCGCCATTTGATTTCTCATTTTTTCTATCATAGTCTGGCATCTTGGCACATATTCACTGATTATTTCATTAGAATCTTATTTCAGCTTTTCAATTAGAGAATATGATAAGGTTTCACCAATTTTTATGGAAAAGTGTTTTAAAAACTAATTTTTAAAAGGTTAAAACCATAAAATGATTAAAGAGGTATATCATAGAACCATATAAGAACATATAATTTGAAATATTTTATAAATATATTCATTAATTTTTTGTCATTATCTATGTAGTCTAGCCAAGTTTCATGGAAGACAAATAAATATTATTCAAGATCACCTTTGCATTTTTATATATGAAGCATAGGATCCACAAAGCTAACTAGAAATGGGTGAGATGTAATTTCAAATTCCAAAGGGTTATGCAAAAATGAACATGATTCCATAGAGAGGCTAGTATGAGAATTTATTTTCTTAATGCTAGTTAGCTTAACTTTTAAGATAAGAAGTGCATGCTCAAGAGGAAAATTTGGAGAGGTAATATGAGTATAAGTATCAAGAGTAAGAATAGGAATATATACATTTTAAAGACAAAATGATGTTCCAAAATAAATGGATGATGTTATGGTTGTATAAATGGGAATGGATGCAATGTTATAATTTTAAAAATTGGAACAATTATCTTGGGATTATTTATTTTACTAATATATATCAACATCAAATAATGATTAAACATTTTCTAGATGTTTATGAATATATTGCATAAATTTTCCTCAACATTTAGGATAGATTATTTTTGAGTATTGATTTTTGAAAGGATAGACATGATGTACCCTTAAAGAGGTTTTTGAATATGCAATGAGGAATCTCATAAAGTTGTATATTTTATGCAATGCATAATATATGATTTATCTCATTCTTCAGTCATTTTAGATTTGATTTAGCTATTGGAGAATAATATTGGCATGATATAGTAGTGTAAGCATTTGTAATTGGGAGAGATTGAGAATGAACAATATTTAGTGTACCTTCTTGATTATCTTGACATTGAATCCATGCAAAAACATAATTTAATAACATGTTGGAAGGAAACAAACTATGCAACAATGAATTTCATAATATTATGGAAACTATGAAAGAAATATGCGTTCATTAATCCCATTATGAACACAATATGAGTAAATAAAATCTAATACTTATGAGTACAATAGACATAAAAATAAACAGGCATTCTAGGCAAGGGTTTGAATGATTATGTAGGCAATCAAATATATGTGCTTGTTTGTTAATTAGTGTTGATCCAATGTTTTAGAAAACTCATTACAGAGGTAGATCCATGTCTATATGTCACTAACCTCATTTTTTTAAGGGTACACTGAGATTAGCTTCCCAAGATGATATTTTTCTCGTAGTTGCACCATATATAAAACTACTAGAAAAGGCTTCATATAGTATAAACAAGGGATGCTAGGAATTTTATATATATTGTGAGGTACATGGAAAATAATTTTTGTTTACTATTGTATAATGATTATGATTATAAATTTTTTATTCTTGGTGGATCTTGTAGTTGAAAATTTTGTGTTGGTTGTGAAATATCATTAACTATAACCTCAGCTTCATTATTGATTTAATTTTATTTGGTATTATAATTTGGTCTGATTTTAAATTTGACATTTAAAGTATAAGGATATTTGGAAATGTACTTAAGCTTGTTCAAATTAAGTAATTTGACTTCATGTTCCTCAACTATATAGCACAATTCATTAAAATATTTAAGATTATCAAACACATTTGACTCTTGAAATTGAGATTGAAATTTTTTAGTTATCTTGAATCTCATTATTTGCCATTTGATTTATCATTTTTTCTATCATAGTCTGGCATCTTGGCACATATTCACTGATTATTTCATTAGAATCTTATTTCAGCTTTTAAATTGGAGAATATGATAAGGTTTCACCAATTTTTATGGAAAAGTGTTTTAAAAACTAATTTTTTAAAAGGTTAAAACCATAAAATGATTAAAGAGGTATATCATAGAACCATATAAGAACATATAATCTGAAATTTATTATAAATATATTCATTAATTTTTTTTCATTATCTATTTAGTCTAGACAAGTTTCATGGAAGACACATAAATATTATTCAGGATCACCTTTGCCTTTTTACATATGAAGCATAGGATCCACAAAGCTAACTAGCAATGGGAGAGATGTAATTTAAAATTCCAAAGGGTTATACAAAAATGAACATGATCCCATAGAGAGGCTAGTATGAGAATTGATTTCCTTAATGCTAGTTAGCTTAATTTGTAAGATAAGAAGTGCATGCTCAAGAGGAAAATTTGGAGAGGTAATATGAGTATAAGTATCAAGAGTAAGAATAGGAATATATACATTTTAAAGACAAAATGATGTTCCAAAATAAATGGATGATGTTATGGTTGTATAAATTGGAATGGATGCAATGTTATAATTAAAAAAAAATGGAATAATTATCTTGGGATTATTTATTTTGTTAATATATAGCAACATTAAATATTGATTAAACATTTTCTAGATGTTTATGAATATATTGCATAAATTTTCCTCAACATTTAGGATAGATTATTTTTGAGTATTGATTTTTGAAAGGATAGACATGATGTACCCTTAAAGAGGGTTTTGAATATGCAATGAGGAATCTCATAAAGTTGTATATTTTATGCAATGCATAATATATGATTTCTTTCATTCTTAAGTCATTTTAGATTTGACAATAGATATCAGAGAAGAATATTGGCATGATATAGTAGTGTAAGCATTTGTAATTGGGAGAGGTTGAGAATGAACATTATTTAGTGTACCTTCTTGATTATCTTGACATTGAATCCATGCAAAAACATAATTTAATAACATGTTGGAAGGAAACAAACTATGCAACAATGAATTTCATAATATTATGCAAACTATGAAATAAATATGCATTCATTAATCCCATTATGAACACAATATGAATCAATAAAATCTAATACATATGAATACGATAGACTTAAAAATAAATGTATAAGGGTATTCTAGGTAAGGGTTTGAATGATTATGTAGGCATTCAAATATATTTGCTTGTTTGTTAATTAGTGTTGATCTAATGTTTTAGAAAACTCATTACAGAGGTAGATCCATGTCTATATGTCACTAACCTCATTTTTTTAAGGGTATAGTGAGATTAGCTTCCCAAGATGATATTTTTCTCGTAGTTGCACCATAAATAAAACTACTAGAAAAGGCTTCATATAGTATAAACAAGGGATGCTAGGAATTTTATATATATTGTGAGGTACATGGAAAATATATTATGTGTTTACTATTGTATAATGATTATGATTATTTGGGTAAACCCATCATGACAATATTTCCATAGAATAAAACATTGTGTAGCTCTTCATTTAAATCACTAAGTAATTTAAAAATTATTGAAACATAATTTTTAAAATAATCACAATCAAATGAAAAATAAAATTAAAATATTTTTGTTTATAATTATCAAAAAAATTTAACGTAAAGTACAAATAAATAGTTTCTATATCATATTTATTTATGGTGAAAAGATAAACTTATTTAGTGTCAGATTAAATCTAAGGTTGAATAATTTGAAACATTATGTGTTGGATTTTATCTAAGGTTGAAGATTATTTTATTTCAGTGTCAAGAATTTACAGTAAGATGTATGAAATCCTATTTAAAAAATCAAGAAAAGAGTAAGAAATATTCTAAAAAATATAAGGTTCACCACAATATTTAATATAATTTAAGTTCACATCAATTAATATAATATATAATAGACTATTGAAATTTGAATGTTGGAATATACATATCTGATAATCAAATATATTATGGTACAAAATTTTATAGAATTTAAAATTTGATAAAAATAGAAAAAAGTCCTATGGATCTACAAACCCCTTAATACATATATTTTGTTAACTATGTAAACTAAATGTGATTGAAAATTATTTGACAATACTTGTGTACTATGTCATGACTAAATGTAAGAATCTAAATTAAGATTAGATAATTCTTTATAAGGAATCCATGGGTATAGTGCGGCCTTATATTTTGACTATGGTTGCATCTTAGTTTATTGGACACCTTGTTTTTTAATCTAGGTCTATGAAACTATATGCGAGGGTTGACTAATAAACTCTGTGTTTTGTGTTACTACATGGAATAGCTACAAAGGAAAAATTTATAGATCCTACATAACAAAAAAATATAGAGATAAAATGTAAAACATGTAAATAGGTAAGGTAGATATCCAAGCCATCCTTATAAAATATTTTGTAATCAAGTGCTAATTATATAGATAAAATGGACCTTAGATCCTGAGACAATGTAGTTCTCCCTCCTAGGTTGATTGTATGATTTGTGAATGTGAAACTATATGATTACAGATATAATATTAATTGAAATTATTGAAAATAGATCCCTTGACCCAAAATAAAATATATTCATACTTGACCTATAATCATTAAAATGTTACATAATTTAAATTATAAGAATATTACTCTTTTACTCACTATGTAGTAGAATTACAAAGTAATTAATAGATTGTATTTAGAGAAGCCTTGGTGTTCTTATATATGATGAGATTTAGAATATTTTATCTAAATACATTTAAAAAGTGTACATCAGAGACATTTTTAAATGTCTCAGTTTGAAAAACTAACCATTAGATCATGGGGGACAAGTTCATGATAGTGGGTAAGGCCATAATGAAACCTTATCTGACATAGTGTGGACTTGTTCCAATATGACATAGACTTATATAAGGTATAAAAGGAGCCTATATGTTAAATATGGATGAGTAAGATTGATGTATGTATGATGTTTTCTATGTTTTTAGGATAATACAAGCTCTCTTATATATTTCAAGTAATGAAAATGATGAATAGACCAAGTAAGGTAAGGATGTCAAGATTAAGCATTGCCAAGAATATAATGATTAAGTATGTGGAAACATGTATTTGTGTATACCAAGAGGTTCAATGCTTAAATAATGATCAAATAAAATCATAGTGGAGGTTTGGCAGGTTATTTTCATTTTGACAAAACATTATCACAAGTGGCATAATTATTCTTTTGACCATGAATGAGTATGAATATATGCAAATTTGTTCAGAAGTGTAGAATTTTCCAACTAGGAAAGGAAAATTTAGGAATGTAGGGTTGTATCAACCATTGCCTATCATAGAGAAACCATAGGAGGATATAAGTATGGATTTTGTTTAAGGTTAGGGTAAGACATATAAAAAAACTATCTCATATTTTTAAATATGGATACATTTTTTAAGATGGTACATTTTTTAACCTATTTTATGGAAAGATTGTAAGGCTACATGGTTTTCCATGCAACATAGTCTTAGATAGAGATTTGACTTTTTTGTAAATTATTAAAGGACGTTGTAGAATGCAATGAACACTAAGTCACAATTTGGTTCCATGTTCCATCCTCACAAAAAAGGACATAGTTAGTTAATATAAGTTTGGGTAATGTATTGATGGGTTTAATTAAAGGTAAGTAAAGAACATCATATAATATTATGGTGAAATATGTGTTTCCATATATCAATTCAATGAATACAAGTTCAAGGAGGACAACATTTCATATTGTTTATGGGTTGAGATCAATATGAGTTGCAGAGCTACATTACATGAAAAATGAGTACAAAAAAGTGTTGATGTAGAGTATTTTCAAATCATATGAAAGAACTTCATAATAGTGCCCAATACAAACAACACACATACATAAATATAAATGAATTATAATATAAAGTAGGAGACTTTATCTTATTACACTTGAGAAAGGAGAGATATCCTAATTTAATTTATGATAAGTTGAAAAGCAAAAATACTAATCTATAGGAAATTTTACAAATGTTTGCAAACAATGGATATGAAATATAGTTTAGTTAAAGGATTGATATATTGCCTATTTTAAATGTAGTTGATTATGTATCCATATCATGAGGAAAATTTTATTGAAATTAAAAATACATGTTATAAATAAACAAATTGGAGATATTAGATGTTTGAAAATGAACACAATGAATTTGAATAGGTGATTGACACAAGATTTGGGAAAACTACTCAAAGAAATAAATATGCATATATATGGTAAAATATTAAGTCTGAGGAATTTAATATGCTACATGGATTATCATATTAGAAGTGATAAAAATAGAATAACATTAGACTATCTCTTAGAAGGTGCATGAGTTGGAATTTATGCTTCTTTCATTACCTGAGGTGTATGTTGTAGGAGCATCTCATTTCACATGAAATCTTGCATCAATGATAATATGATAGTTTAGGATTTTTTTTAAAGTGTTGTTTTGCACAAGTTTCTTATTATACATTTTTTTTTTTTTAAGTTTACATAAATATTTTTTATTGTGCAAACCTTCGTTATGTTGATTTTTGCCACCTTTATATGCACATGTCTTGTGTAATTGTGTATTGATTATAAGTGTGCATGTATTTTTAATACTCCATGTGTGTGTAATCACATTTTGTTGTTTGCTTTATTTTTATAATTAATTTTGTGAAGGTTTTTGAAATATAAAGTGTAAACCTTTTGTAAAAGCATAATCTTTTCTAAATTTGTAGTCTTTTAAGAATTCTGGGACATCTTATAGAACATCCAAAATTTCATTATTTTATGTAGTAGTAATATAGTTGATGAGATTCATTGAATGAGTTTGTTCTTCACCACACAAGTCATGTGATTATTTATGATTCTTTGGTGCACATTTAGTAATATGTGGTGATGTGCTTGAGTGGATATGAAAATCATGGTGTAGAATTTTTTGGCACATTTATTGGTTATGAAGTCTTTCAACTTCATGCAAATTTATTCATGCATCATTGGTTGGTGCACATATTCTTGTGATAAGCTATGAATGGTCTTATCTCTGACTATTTGGTATTTAACCTCATAGATCATTAGAATGTGATAAGGATTAATTTAATATTTTCTTGTGATCTATTATGTCATGATACATTAAATTATAACATATTAGTGCCTTAGAATTTTGAGAGACATTTAATATTTTTGATGCACTAAGGTGAGTTAATTTTTTTTATGGGTGGATGAGAACTTAATATAAGTAGGTGGGTCTTGAACATATATAAACATGCCCCTACACTTGTTCAAAGATGTTGGAGATGCTAACTAGGATATTAGAGATTAAGGATTATTCTTAGTTAACAAGAATATATTTATGGATCTAGTTCTGTAATGTATGTTGTTATGAGAATGTGATGTCAATGTTGTTGTTGTGCCTTTTGTATTTCCTACTGTCAAAATCTAAATAAAATATATGTTTTGTTTTATGAATTTAATTACATGTTATGCTATGTATTGTAAGGGATATGTTTATTTTAACATATATTTGATAAAGCATATAAAAAAGTGTTATGATTATATAGGTATAAAACTAGAGAATATCAAAATACTAAATATGGATACAAATCAACAATTATGATTTGAAAATATTTATAAATATAGAAAAATGTTATTTAGGAAAACACTAAGAATAAACTAACATAGCTCAAACCATGCTTACGGTTTATTGTTATGACTATCTGATAGTGAAAATTAGTGAAAGAGGTGATTGTACAAGTTGAGGATCAGATCTGAATCTGAAACAACTTTTGTACAAGTCCATTATAAATGGAATAGAATGTAGGGTGTTAATTTTCATTAACTATGTCGATTAAGATGATTGAATTACATGTAAATATATAAAGAACTATAATTCTATAGATGAAGATCATAGTTTAATTTTGATAATCTTAGACATGATCATTTTAAGTGGGTCGTAGCGTATGCCACCATGGTTCTGTTGACCATGGGCTTGTTCCAAGCGATTACGATAGAAAAATTATTACAATGCATTATATACTTGCATTTGTTAAGTAATATGATGTCACATTTAGAATTATACCATGCAAAAATTGATGTTTTTTTTAATTTTGTATTTGAAACTTTAAAGGCAATTTGATAGCTTAAAAACTCGTAAAATGAGGAGAGTGTAAGGGGTTACGTTGACCTCAATCACCTCATTATTTATTTATACTTATCTATGTATCCAATACTCCAAAAATAAAAATTAATCTCATATATTTATCCCACCTAAATTAAATGTCCATTTTATTAAGAATATATTTAATTAGTGGTCCTATAATAATAATAATAATAATAATAATAATAATAATAATAATAATAATAAAAAAAAAAAAAAAATTAATTGTGTGAATTTCTAAAACAACTCACATAGATGTGGTAAGAGAGATATAAGGATATGGAGAGATAAGAAAGATAAGTTGAGTGATTTAATGGATTCAAGATAAAGTTTGATGCCTTGAATAAAGGAGTCGAAATATCTATACAGTGTAATCAGTTTTAATGAAATATACAAGAAGTGGTTTTACTATGTTTATTTTTTTAACAAACCTTTACCAAAAAATAAGATTTGGTATCGGAGCAATGTGTGATTCATGTAATGGAGTTCTAATGGATTTTTAACGGGCCATCATACTAGCTATTTCGCCATTGGTGTTTAAAATTATGTTTCTATTGATTTTTCCCTTTGCAAAAAGCAATGTGTGTCTGTAGTTGTTTAGGTAATTTTCAGCTTGTGTTAGTCTGCATGCTTTCTCAGTCCTAAAACATCAACATCTCTGGCAGCATACAAATATACAGTGCATTAAAGCATCTAGATCAGATTCTTACATAGAGCATCATACTGAATCAAAGCATCTTTTGTTTTGCATCTGTTGGCCCCAATGTCAGGTTATTAGTCGACCTGCTCATATTTGTTGTTTAGCGTGTGCACGGATTGGCTATTCTTGCCCATTCAATATTTTTTTGTTCTAATCATACCTTTCGTTTTTCATTTCTCACTAGATGAGCACGTGATATAGACTGACATTGTAAATTTAAAATAACCATGCCAAATGTCGTCAGGATTCTTAGGATAGTATAGGTTGTTGATCCAATTGTCTATGACATTGTCCTCAAATATGACCCGGTTGTGCATTTGTCATGCTTTGTCGATTCAGCATAGATGTTTGTAGTTGTCTTTGTGCCATTCTTTCTGGCCCAAAATATCTGCCATGTCTTGGAGAAATTATGGTGGAAGATTTGGATGCACCATCATTTTTTTTTTTTTTGGTGAAATGCCATTCAATGTAGTACATCATAAAATTGAATGAATTCTAAATTGCCATTCACCTTTCCCGTACACCGTGCATCCCCATATTTCCATTAATATTATTTCATTTATCTTATATTTCTCCATGGAATATTAGTTGTTTTCTTTTAGAATTTTATATGGGCATGTTTGATAAAATTACTATTTAGTAAAAGAGTCCGTCAAAATATTTTAAAGTATACGTGTAAGAAAATTATTTATAGCCTTTTGGTTTTTATAGTTGGTCTTTTGACCTTTTTGGGTTTTCTTGGTTATTTAGAATATTATTAGAGTATTAAGGTACTATGTGTTTTATGTTTAGCATAGTTTATAAGATGGTCATTTTATAATATTTTAAGTTTAGAGAGCAATAGTTAGGGTTCGGCGATGATGGAGTAGAATAAAATGGTGATAATGGAGTGGAACAAAGTGGTGATGAGTTAAGGTGGTGGTCAAATTATGGTAATAATGATTATTTTCTCCCAGTTTTTCATACACTGCATCACAACACCATTCAACAAGACTAGGAATAAACAAGGTTTAGTTTTTGGGGCTTTCTCTTATAATGACATGCTTACCCGCCAACAACATATCCTTCAATCTTCTTAAGGTAAACACATTAATTTTAACATTTATATGTGTGTGTGTGTGTATACATATACATACTTATATATGTATATATGTGTATATACATACATATACATACATATATATATGTATATGTGTGTGTGTATATATATATATATATATATATATATATATATATATATATATATATATATATGTATATATGTATATATATGTGTGTGTGTGTATATATATAAATATATAAATATATATATATATATATATATATATATATATATATATATATATATATATATATATATATATATATATATATATATATGTATGTGTATGTGTATGTGTATGTGTATGTGTATGTGTATGTGTATGTATGTATGTATATGTGTGTGTGTGTGTGTGTGTGTGTGTGTGTGTACATAAATATTTGCAAGTTTAATAGGTTATGGCCATGGTCAAAGGAATTGCACCTCTAGGTCTCTTCTACTTGGACTAGCTATTGTGTGATATAATTATGCTCAACAGGTTTTTTCATAGTTTAGTTTTACTCACTTAAATATTATAAGAGAAGTTTTGAGGAGGGACCTTGGTTTTAGGGTAGAGATGGGCTCTTCATTATCCCTTGGTTTTTAGATTTTGATCAAATGTTGGTTTGGGTTCAGCTCCTAAATCTTCCTCTTTCTTTTCGGTGCCATTCAATGTGTGAGGCTATTAGAAATGTCTTGTTAAGTTTCATAAAGATGGATTATAGGAGGTTCACACAAGTACTTTTCACTTTTTCTCACATTTGTGTCGAGGTGGGCCTCGACAAAGGTCACAAAGATAGATTATAATTGAAACATGACTATTTAAGTTGGATCCAAACCTTGGATTATGAAAACATGAATTTTAGATGTCACTTCTGCCATCAAACTAGGCATATCTAGGGAGCATTCCCCCAAGTGAATAAACAAAAAGGAAATGGACAAACCCCTTAAATCCAAAGGTTGGCAACCCTATGAACCTCTACCTTCAAAGGATAAAGAAGTGGAACCTTAATCGATATAGATACCTCTGAGGCTAAGGTAACTTATAAATATGGAACAAGAAAAAATGACGGATCAGAGGCAAGGGCAAAGATGCTTTTGGAAGACCCCTCTCACAGTGAGACATTTTTAGATACAATTATTGGTGGAGGAATCAAACAAACTCATGAATCTAAATCTTCCGAGTCTCATAAAGATCAAGCTTCAGTTGATCCTCTGCTATAGATGTTTATTGATAGTCCTCATCTAGAGGTATGGATAGAGGTCACAAAGAAAAAAGGGAAAAAGGACATTTAATCTTCGGGAAAGGGTTTCTTGAGATTATTTTGGGTGATGTATAGTGATGTGGTTGTTGATTTGTTTTTATTTTATTGCTTTTTTTTTGAGTTAAAACTTCTCCTTTGACAAGAAGTTTGGTCCATGTATACCAACTGACCACTTTTCTATGTAACCTTATGTTATTTTATTATTATTTTTAATAAATTTCTACTGGATCATTCCAATAGTATTATTTTTATTTTATGGTTAATACAAAGTGAAGTCTATGTTATGATATATAATTTGGGTATTTAAAATAGTTAAAATAGTTAGTGTCTCATTCTATAAGAATTAATTTTTCAAATACCATTTTTAATTGGATTTTTAATTAAAGTTTAATATTTCTAGTAGTCATTATATCTGTTTTAATAAAGTATGTATGCCATCAAAAGAATTAAAAATATAAAAAGGTTTTGGTTGTAAATAGATGTATTATCAAGGTAATTGACACCTGATTTCTATGGGAATATGTCAAAATTTGGGGTGGGAGGAGGGGGGATTTTATTCTAAAAATGACACAGAAGTGAAACTTTAAATTGAGTCTCAATGCCAAATTTTATAAGTAACATACAATTAGATGATGGAAGCAACAAAAGGAGAACTTTCAACATCCTCTCATCAGTCGCTGATGATGTGGCTGCAAAATTGTTTTAGTGGCATTATTTTTATGTTTTTCTATTTAATTATGTGTAGTGTCTATTAGATAATAAGAACATAAGAACATCCATGTTCACATGTGTTTTCTTATTTCCATTATATTCAATAAAATCTTATAGTAACATTTGGGAAAGATTCATATTCCAAAAAAGTGCAATCTTTGAGGGCAGAAGTAGATTTCAAGGTAAATTCAACATGGATGGTTGTCTAGATAGTCCTGAGCTCTAGGAATCTAAAGGATTAAGAATTTAGTATCTCAAAGAATTAAACTCACATATATGCCTTCACAAGGGTAAAAATACAACTTGATGGAGTTGTACCTTGTCTTAATAATGTATTTGGAGAGTAATGCCAGTGGGATATGTTTCTATTCTCCCATGTTCACACTAAGGGGGTGAATTTTAGGAATATATTTGGTTAGTGCTCCATTATGTAAGTCATAAAATATTTGTGTGTAAAATAAAAATAATAATTTTATATTTTTGTGAGTTGCTAAAATAGCTCACATAGATGTGTTATGAGAGATATTAGGATATGAAGAGATAATAGGGATAAGTTGAGCAACTTTAGGATTCAAGATGAAGTTTGACTCCTTGAATAAAAGAGTGAAAATATAAATATGTCACAATAATTTGTTAATGAAATATATAACATATGATTTAATTATGTTTATCTTTTATCAAACCTCTGCCGAAAATAAGAAAATTATGCTTTTGTGACTATATGTGTGTAATTAGAGAATGGCCTTGATACTTGGAAATAGTAGATTTTGACATAATTTAATGGGATATTGAATCCTATTTTGGCTAATCCTTATGAGTTATCTTTAATTTGGAAAGGATATGGTAAATTTTCATAATGTGCAAAAATCTAAAAGCTGGAAGCAAGTGAATAGAAATTGGTCTTAATGAATGGCACTTGATATGTGTTTATAATAAAATATTTTAATCATTTCCTTTAGCCGACCTTATGAAATGTGAGGGAATACCAAAAAGGATATTTTTAATTTCATTAATAACATTTATTTGGCATGAGATGTGACAATCCTAAGTAGACATGAGTGTGATATCACTCGTGTATGGTTAGGGCAAACTTGTTCCAAAAGATCAAGAAAACTATCCTAAATTGGATATGGTCTAAGGGTGATTATAAGTTACTTGATCATTTGAAATTTGAAATTTTTGTGTGATATTGATGGTTGTAATTATCTAAAAATGACACTTGAGTACTAAGAGTGCTATTTGAGACCATATATCCATATCCTGGCCCTAAATCTATTTAAGGACATATTTTCACACTTATCCATCCTTTGTATGGGCCATAGGCATCCATACACATCCCTAAAGAAATATCAAACCTTATTTTCACATCATGTCCCTTCGTGCCTCAAGTTCTACCACTTATACTCTAGTGCCATAATAGAGACAGTAGTGTCATAGGGTGCTAGTGTCCCAATTTTGGTATTATTGTCATTTCCCTCATTTTTTTATAAACAAATATATTTTCAAATCTAAGACCACCTAGGGTAAACTTAGACCTATTTTAACACTACAAAAATCACTACAATAATATATATACATGACATTTAGCCCTCTAATCACTATATGGAAATCATATGCAAATTGCACATACAAACTCAAAACAAGTTGTGCACAATTAAGGTTATCAATGTCTATTCTTCCCTATTTATTCATACTACCATATAAAACATTTATAAGCTTAGATTACTTAGATTTCTAGTCTCAATCACACTAAAATCACTTAGGTATACAATAATACTAGCTTCACTCACACTTGCATCATCGCTTAGGTGGGTAGAACTACACCAGGCTTGATCCCTATTCAGAGTATTGGTATGTAGGCAAATCTCATCATGATGAGGTGTTGAGGATGTCTAGCCTACCCCATTAACAAATACACTTAACTAATTGTATCACATAGATGCCTGAGTAATATGTAATATTAGGGTTTTAATATAAAATCAATCAAAATAGGTCATCTACAAGGTTCTATAACTCATGTGCACAAGAATAGGCTTCATAGACCTAGACACAAGTGCACCTAGAAGCTTCAAGAACTTATACATAGAGGACAGTACCACTAAAATAGGGAAACTAACACCACATGACACAACTATCCAATTAAGGTTACTATCTGGGAGGGGTTTTGAAACATGTGACACTCTAACTATCTTCTACCTTAAATTTTAGCCTCTAGATCATCCATCTCGATCATTTTTTTTATCTAAGTTGTCATTTACATTATTTATTTATATATTTAGAAAGGTCAAAACTAGTCAATTCTATAATAGATAAGTGGATGTATTTATTTCATATTTCTACCATGAATTACTATACTTAGCTCTTTAATAACATAGGATTTACATTCAGTAAGTCCTAAAAGATTAAAACATCTGATGAACTTGACTTAATTTGAATATTATGCAAATCCTAACCCTAGATTATCCTAGAGTTTGTATCCTTATTTTTCCTATTTTCATTAGTTGTGTTAATATTTTTAGATTTCATACATTTTATTTTAATAGGATTATTTCACTTTATTTAATATATTCCATCTAAAAAAACTACCTTTCTTCCCTTAAGAAGTGTTAGGCTTGGTAGCAATCCTATTGAACATACTCAGATTCCATCCATTTGAGCTTATACCATGGACAAGGGACTAGTTACAATTCCCATAATTGATCCTTCACACCCTAATTATATGGAATTCAATGATAATGCATCCAAATATGAGCAATACAATCAAGATTAAAATGATACACAAGATGGGAATCAGGACACTCTCCCCCCACTTAACAATGAAAATATAATTGCCAATAAGGATGAGATTATATAGAGCTTTCGAGATAAAATTCATGAACAATCCCATGATCATGTAGAGATTTTACAAGCCATATTTGAAATAAAGAATAAATTAGATAACGGTTAATCTTCTACCCCCTGAGATAACAACATTATTACACCTACTTTTGGGCCAACTCAGCTTGTATAATAACCAATTTTAACTTGAAAATATTCAATTTCAGTTACACCTCCTATATCTAGTTCCTTTTCTCCAGATGTACAATATAATATGCATGAAGTTTATTCTTTATAGGCTATGGTGTTACATATATATTGGGGAGCTACTAGGCCATCACAAGCCTTGGATTCACATGTTATTTTACATACACCTTTGGCACATGACATAACAACAACTCCTTTGACATCCAAATTTTTTGGAACCTAAGATTACATTATATGATAGTAAGGGTGACCCAAAGATCCATCTTTGAGATTTCCACACATAATGTTTGGACTACGTGTCAAATGATTGGCTCATAACTAAGTTGTTCCCAAATAGTGTAAAGGATTATGCCTTATAGTGGTTCTATTATCTACCAAATTAGTCAACCGCCTCATTAAATCCATTGGTAGATATTTTTTTATCACACTTATCAATCAATATCAATGATAATATTTCATATACTTAAGTAACACAATTGAAGAAAAAAATCCAATGAGATTATTGCAGAATACGTCTTATCATATAAGACTATATTGGCTAGATTGACTAGCCCCATAGAAGATAGAGAGATCCAAGACATATTCAAATAAAGTTTACTACCATTATTACATGAAGTAATCTTGTTCAATAAGTTTCCAACCTTGATGGACTTATGCCACACAATGAAATAAAGAGAAGTGAAGGTTCTCTCTATGGGTAAACTCAATTATGCAAGTGGATTAGAATCACTTACTAAGAGTTCTAGTAATAATTAATACAAGGTAAGGACCAATGAAAATAAGAGTGATCCAAAGGCCACCATTAATGTAGCTTCAGGTCTATCTCCTTTGCTAGTTTTATTAGCTCCTACATAGAGAGTTTTCACCAACTTTATAGAATCACCAACACGTGTTTTATAGTATCTCCTAAAATTCAATGTTATATCTATCCCTCCCATAAAATAGGTTAATATGACATAACCTCTTCAAAAAATCAATGATTCTAATGAATGTTATGAATATCACAAGGTCCTAGGTGATATAGCCAATTTATGCATCACATTGAAACATAAGATACAATATTTAATATATACTAGCATAATTGATGTGGGCACACCCATAAAGGCACCCAAAGTTCAAAAAATAGAATCTATGGCATTGAAAATATTCTCATATCCATTTCCAAAGCATACAATAAATGAGGTAGGGGATACTTTAGGTGTTCATTATACATATCAGCTTCATCCACCACCAACATCATATCACATTACTATATAGGATGCACAACCCTATAAAACATCATCAACATGTATTCTACTATAGTTATATATAGACCACTCATCACCTTCTTAGAATATATTTATATTCACATTTGTATGTGCTTACATAGATCATCATCCTATTCAGAGTGTTATGGTTGATAAAGGGTCAAGTATTAACATGTGTACTATCATAATTATATTATCATTTGGGGTATTCATAATAGGCTATATCTACTACATAGACATAGTTATTAGTGTTTTTAGTGGCCATGTTTAGAGTTCCATCGAGGATGTTGTAATTCCACTACAAGTAAGATCAACACACGTAATTGCTAGATTATTAGTACTAACTAATGCAGGCATGTTTGACATGTTATTGGGTAGGCCATAGATAAAATAGTTATGAGCCATCCCATATAATATGTATATATTCCTTAAATATATACATGTTCATCAGGTTATCATAGATGAGGGTATTTCATATTAGTATCCTCTAATAATACCATTTGAAATCATATCATAATTACCAGTTATAACTCAATTACTAGGTATAGCCTCAAGCATAATTCCTATTAGTACACCAAAAAATTTCAATTAAGACATCAATGCAAGTGAGGTTGACTCCTACAATGTTACTATTTACACATACTCTCCCATAGAAATAATTATTAGAGAGACCACTAAATTAGAGATATGTTGTATATTTTAGAGTGCCTCACTCTACTCATTTTATTTTAAGATAAGTATTATTGAGTTCTCAAATTTCTCAACATAAGGAACCTATGCCAGCTATAACATATTCTACCAAATGGGTCCCTAAGGCTCTTATATTTCACAAAATGCCACAGTACCTTTCAAAAATTCCTAGCACCACTTTTTAGGTTATGATAGCTATAGATTAATTAGTGCAATAGGATATGGGACCATAATTACATTTTCATACAACACCCACGATCATTGTTCCTTTATTTAATACATGCTAGATTGATAGTGAGTCTCCCATGAGACTCATTGCATATTATTGTTCCTCCCTTATTATACATACTTTATTTATTTCTCTCTCTTTGTACATAGTTTCATTTTTATGTTGCATATACATAATATATATCTAGATAATAAAAAAATAATATAATATTTCAAATACACAAAAAACATTCAAATATTTACTTAGAAAATATAAAATTATTGATTGTATACATTGCCATATTGACACTTATATTTTCTAGACACTACATATGATATATATACTAGTATAGTTATTTCTTATCATATATATATATATATATATATATATATATATATTTTGAATTTTATCCCTCTAACCACTATATAGAAATTAGATGCAAATTATGCATACAAACTCATAACAAGTTGTGCATAATTAAGGTATTCAATCCCCATTCTGCCCTTCTTATAAATACTACCATATATAACATTCCTAAGCTCATACTACTTAGATTTACAATATCAAGTGCATTTAAAGTACTCAAGTGTATAATCATACTAGATTCACTTACACTTGTATGAGTACTTAGTTGGGGAGAACTACATCGGGATTTATCCCTCTTCAGAGTCTTAAAATGTATGCAACTCTCATCATAATATATTGTTGAGGATGTTTATCCTACCCCATTAACAAACATAATTTAATACTTTTATCAACCAAATTCTATAATAATATAGAAGATTAGGGTTTGTAGACAAAATTAGTCAAAATAGGTCATCCATAGGGTTTTAGAACTCATGCCCACAACAAGAGGATTGGAGAACCTAGACACAGGTGTACCCATAAGCTCAAAGTAATTCTAAATATAGGATGCTACCACCAAAATAGGGACACTAGAGCCATATGCCACTACTATCCAATTAGGGTGTTACTTTTTAGGATGGGTTTTGACACCTAGATCCTATTTGTGACACTTAAACCAAACTCTACCTTAGTTTTTAGCTTCTAGATCATTTATCTCGGTCATTTTCTAGTTAAGTTCTCATTTACATTATTTATTACTATTTTTAGAAAGGTCAACTTTAGTCAATTCTATAATATATTAGTGGTTATATTTATTGCATATTTATACCCTGATTTACTATACTCAGATATTTAAAAACATAGGATATACATTCATTAAATCCTAAAAGGTTAAAACTCTGGAAAACAAATGGTCAAACATGAATATAGATAAAAGGATTATGTAAAATAAAAATAAGAATCATGTAATTAGATGCAAGTCATGTTGTTTAGAATGTCTCTAAAATTTGTATTTTTAAGTACCTATGACCAAATTTATATGTCAATATTGTGGTCTAATGCATCTATTAATTGGGATACCTAATTGTGACTATGTATAATAGGTTTAGGGAAACCATACTAGGGTTTTGTATTTTAATTCACCCTAAATAGGATGAACTTCTAACTCTTATTTTCTCTAAAATTTAAGACATATCATTTTAAATTTAAGGATGTAATAGGGTAAAATATGGCCTATGTAATTCCAATTTAGATAATAACATTTGTTTGAATGACTCTTTTTATTTATTTATTATTATTTTATAAACAAGTGCCATTCAAAAATATATTATTAAATTAGATATTAAAATAATTTTTTATTATATATAATTAGGACTAATAATATCATAGTGCCTAAGAGTATTCCTTAAGGCATGAGATCTGATGATCTTCAACACCATTGAGTTTTTCATTTAGATGTATATGGATCCCTCAAGTTAGATCTATTGGTTGGGGAATTATTTATCAATTTTGAGAAATAAATTAACCAAAATTAAGTGTGTACTAGTGTTAAGATAGTGTAGAAACATAAATTAACATTTATTACTTAAAAAGGCAATTGTGGCCACTCTTTATATACACTTAGCTAATGCCTATTTACACAATCCTTTACTGACATTCCTTCACTTTTCATTTAGATGATCCTTACCTCTTGATCAAATTGTGATTATCAATATTTCTATTCAACGTCTTATGAAACCTAAGCTCACTTTCAAATTGATCCACACTTTTAGTTTAGTTTTATCTACTCTTAGGACAAAACCACCCTATTTTGACTTTCTCATTCCCTATTACTATCCAATTATAGTAATCACATCCTTTCACAAAATAACATCTATTTTATAAAATTTAAATTCACCACAAGGTTCATGCCACATGTTTTATTATCCACATCTGAATGAATTATAAAATGTTCACTATAAAGCTACATTTTCAAATCATTATCCAATGGATTCTCACATCATTGAAAAAATCCAAGCCATTTAACTCAACATTGAGAGAAAAACACCGACTTTCCCAATTCATAGTCCACACAACCCTAGTATCCATAAGATAAGTATGCATACATTTCCAAGGTCATAGGCCATTTTTTAATCATGTAAACACATCATGATTTCACCATCATTTATATTTTTTCACCAATATTTCACACACACAATCCCAACACAGGAGAATTACACTGATTTTGATCCCTATTTTGAGTATTTATATGTAGGTAGTGATCAACACA
Source organism: Torreya grandis (assembly GCA_037957365.1). NCBI lineage: Eukaryota > Viridiplantae > Streptophyta > Pinopsida > Cupressales > Taxaceae > Torreya > Torreya grandis. Next base: position 600,812 of record JARHVA010006057.1, read on the forward strand.
AGGGGTGTTGAGGTAAATAATAAGTTTAACTACTAACCCCCTTTAACCCCATGATTACATTCAACCTCTTGTGTTATTGACCTAGGTTTTGGTGAATAATAATGTATATGACAATTTTTATAATGGATAAATAATTCCCACATAGTTAAATAAGTCACACATGTGAAGGAAAAAATAACATATTAGTATTAAAGATCAAGACATAACCAAATGTTGATTCTTCCTAAGGACACCACTACTCCATGCCCCTATCAACCTGAATAAAACACTAGACATGATTCACAATGTCATCACACAATCATAGAGTCATTTTTGTTGCCTCAATATTAGTCCTATATTTCAATTTTCTAGCTAAGTTATTTACTTCTTGTATTTTCACTTTTTATTATATTTCAAAATATAGTAAATAAATAATTGAATAATTACTTAATTTATGCAAATATTTTACATCCTAGTTTATTTCAATTGATTTTATCTAATTAATATATAGCACATCTTATTTACCAATTTTTGATAAAACATATTGGTGAACCCACTTATTTTTGAAAATTGATCACATCCTAATTACCCTATGATTATGCTTATTTCATTCTAGAAATCTCATTAGGGTTTTAAGTTTTTGATTTTTTTAATTTACATAACAATCATGATAATAATGTATTCATAGATTTATCATTTCTTATATAAAAAATTAGTAATGTTTGCATGTATATTTCCATTAAAATGAAAAATATATAAGTTACATGTAATGTAATGGATGAAAAATCTAAAATCAAATATAAACCAATATTTTAATAATTAAAAACCCATGATACTTATTGTTACATGGTTTAGTTGGATTTTTCACCTATTACTACTCGATGTTAGAGGGCCTAGTTACTTCCTTTCATTACTCCTTCCTCTAGACCTCTAGATTACCTTGGCTACCATCTCCCCTCTACTATTCACCCTAGGATTATATTAATTATTGTGGTCCATGTTGTTATCACTAAAAGAAGTTAGATTTGCCATCATGCAAGGTAGGATGGAAGAGACCATGGGTTTAACATCATTGATATATTTAATACCATAAAAAATTCCATTTTATATTTTCTCCAACATTAAAATATGTTAATGAATATTTTATATGTGGAAATATGTGACATTACTATTCCCTGAAACACCAAACCAAGTTATGTGGCTTTCATCACTAACACATTACAATAGGTAGGAGAGTCTATATATTTTGAAAAGGAATTTTCGACACTACAAAACATCATTAATGATTATTTATATTTATATATTTAGCTCAAAATTTATGACATGGGGTTTGAATGAGTCTTAGATGATAATGTTTTGGGTTTCAACATTTTCAATATTTCTTTTCTTAGACTACTCAACATACATGATGCAAATTTAGAACATTCATATTTGAATATTAGAGGCTTTGATAATATTCCTCATAAATTATTGGGACATATAAATTTGAATCTCAGATTGGGTCTTATAACTATCACTATAACATTAAAGGTCATACTCAATGATCTTATTTATAACATTTTGCTTCGAAGACCTTTGATCTATGATATGTAGGTTTTACCTTATACTTTGGATGTATATTTAAATATTAGTTATCAAGGGTGTATATAAACATGGCCGACTGATCTCAAATAATTCATTTAATGTTAGGTAATTGAATATTCGTTTAATTATGTTTCCCATATGTATTTTTATAGTGAGATGATGTCTAACCTAATATTCATAGTTTTATAGTAACTTATATAGTTAAACACTAATCCTCTTCACATAGTGATTCACATGAAAAAAAGTATGAATTTTTTTTATGGTAATTATAAGATATCGGTTATAGAGGACAAGGACTAGGGAAGCATGCACATGGCATTCTTTATCCTACTAAGGCATCTACTCATAGAAGTGAATAAGGCCATGGCTATACAAGTAATTTATCTAAATCAAAATTAGTTACACCTATTAATGGACCAATAAATTTCATACAATCTATCCAATAGGTTAATCATTCATCCAATCATATATCTACACTATCAATTATATATCTAGACCTCATCAATGAAAAAACTTCACCATTTCTCTTGACACTAGATGAATTTTCCAATGCTGAATGTTTGTGAGAATATTTTGGAGCACATGAGGATATTCATTACTTATATAATAAGAATATGTTTCCTCATTCTTAAAATGATCATGCATATTTTAATGAGTTTCACAAGTCACCAAATGATGTACTAGCTAATGGTTTGGATACAATTCTTACTACACATTATATCTAAGATTGATCTACACTTCTAAATGAGGAGACATTTGATTTTAATTACACCACAAATAGATATCTAAGAATATTACCTTTTTATGTTGCACTTAAATTTTATGATGATAAATTAGTTATAAAAGCATTACATGATTTCCTTGAGATATTTGCTTGTAGATATTCTAATATGCTAGGCATTTATACTTTACTTTTAGTTCATTGAATCACACTTTAGGTAAATGGAAAACTAGTCAAACAAAAGATATACAAAAATGCATCCAAATGTTATATTGGTAGTTAAGGAAGAGATTGAAATATTACTTAATGTAGGTTTCATTCAACTAGTAGGTTATACATGATGGGAAACCAATATTATGTTAGTGATAAATCTTAATGGTAAAAATTGATGTCATTTAGACTATATATATTTGAATAAAATTTGTCCTAAAAATGATTTCCCACTACCCAACATTGATATGACAATGGATTCCACCACATGATATGAGATTATAACTTTTATGGATGGATTCATTAGGTATAATAAAATCAAAATTGTTGAATAATATCAATAAAATACATCATTTATCATGCAATGGGGTACCTTTTTTCATATAGTTAATAATTTCGGATTAGAAAATTTTGGAGATACATACCAGTGATCCATGACACCCATTTCTCATGATATCAATCAAAAGATAGTTGATGATTTACTTAAAAAATCAAAATAGATACAAGATAATACAATTGATTAATGACATATATTTAATTGATTACATCAATATAATGTACGTTTGATTACATAAATATAATGAAATTTTTTAGGCTTTATTATATCACAACAAGGTATTGAAATTGATAAAAAATAAAAACCTATTATAAATATGCCTCCACCTCAAGGGTTGAATCAATTCTAATTTTTATAGTAAAAAATTCAAGATATATATCACTATGTCACTCAATTAGTAGATGTGGCATATCACTTTAAAAGGTTACTAAAAAAAGATACAAAATTTGAATGGGTCTTGAAATATTCAAAGAGTATCGAGGTACTTAAATAGTATGTTATGAATCCACTTGGTCTCATGCCTCTTATCCTAGATAAACCATTATTGTTACACATTTTAGCTAAAAATCATGCAATCAACACTTTTTTATCATAGTATGTTGATGATCACAAATAAAAATGAATGTTTATGAATAAATTTAGAATATAATAGAAAAACTATGTTTGGCTCTTGTATTAGTCACACAAAATCTTCAACACTATATGATTAATAACAAAAATCAATTTTTCACCCAGGTAGATCCATTAAAATTTCTTATGTCAAAACCTCATATATCAAGATGCATATAAAAATGGGTGATGTTAATCATGAAATTTGATACAAAAATTATATCTCAAAAATCATTAAAATGTAAATTATCATAGACTAGTTAGTTGTTGTACCATTGCAAGATATGACACCATTCAAAGATACCTTTCATGATGATTTCACAACATATAATACCACTAAGTATACATGGAATTTGTTTTGATGGTTTATAATATGCATGAGGTCTCAATGTAGGAATAATTATTATTACTCAATAATGAGAGCCTATGTCATTTGTGTATCGATTGGAGTTTTCTTGTACTAACAATAATGCACAGTATGAGGCAATAATATTGGGATTGAATGTTGCTTGCGACTTAAAAAGCAAATATATTAATATATATAGGGATTGAAAATTAATTATTAATCAATTTACAAATGTTTACTAAATAAAATATAATCCCATACATAAATATGGTATAGTGTTTACATACACATTTAAAAAAAAATAGTTGAGAATATTAATGAAAAGATAACCATCATGTAGACACAATGGATACTACAATTAATTTTTTATTGATTTACATAAAAGATGATCAAATCATATTAAATATACGAAATTTACAAAAACCATCTATTTTAGACATATTTATAGTTGCATTATTATCTTTGGAAACTAAACACAGTGCAAAAGTTTTAGAATGGTTTAAGCATATATAAAAAATTTGAATAAATTAGTCACACCAAATACTTTCACTAGAAATGATAAGTGAAAATTACAAAGAGACACAATTCAATATGTTATTATTATGGGAGACTTATTTAATCAATCATTTTATGGATAGTTACTATGATGCTTAAACTCTGAGGAGGCTAAGTTCAAAATACAATTTGTACATGATAATAAATGTGTCAGAAATTTCAGTGGAAAATCAATGCCATACAAATTAATTTATCTAGGATATTATTGGCTTACCATTAAACATGAATTTTAGTAATATTTAAATTTTTTTGATAAATTCCAAAGACACACAAATATAAACCATGTACCTTTACACAAATTTAAACCTATCATTTCACCTTGTCCATTCACGCTTTGGGCTTTTGATTTGGTAGGAAATTTAAATCCATATTTAGAAGGTGGAATTAAATTTATAATTATGCTTATTTAATATTTTAACAAGTGGTTTTAAGTTATACTTTTACATTATACTACATTATAGGACATATGTCAATTCTTAATGACACATATAATCTCTAAGTTTGGGTTTCCTTCAGTTATCATTATAGACAACAATTAAAATGATAATTACTATTTTGAGAATAAAAATATCAAAAAACTTTTACACTAAATATATGATTTGAAACACATTGTTAACCCCTTATTATCCACAAGGTAATGTACAAGCATAAGATACAAACAAAATATTGAGTAAGATAGTTACTAAATTTGGTGATGGTTTGCATAATTTTTTTTATGCATTATGGGATTATTGCATTAACATACACACATCCACTATGGCCACTCCATATTCCTTGGTCTATAATAAATAAGTTGTACTTATACTAGAATTAGAAGTTCCATATTTATGGGCATCCCTCAAAGGGCATATTATAGATGATAAATATAGAGAAATGTGTTAACATGAATTAGAAAAATTAAAGAGAAAATACATATAGAAATTAGAATGTCTCAAGATTTATAAAAATCACATTCAAATGGAATATAACAAAATAACTCACAGTCGAGAAATTGAGGTTGGTGATTTTATTTTAAAATAAAATATATAAAATGTCAATTCAAAAGAGAAAACCAAGGGAAAGTTCATCCAAATCGGTTGTGTTCATATAAAATCATAGAAACATTGAGCACTAAAATTAATTAATTTTTTATCTTGAAGGAAAATCAGACAAGAATCTAATGAACATTATGCATTTACAATAGTTTTATACATCAGTAATTCATATGTTTCATAATTACTATAATACAACAAATATAATATTTATGAAAATATTAAAAATTAGAATCTATGAAAGTTATGTTTATCTCATTTACATTAGTTGATTTTTACTTTATATATTCAATAATAATATATATCCAATTTTATATCAAACATATTTTATGAGTGTACTTGAGTGAGCTGTATAACATATATGTTTTCATCTATAGATGCAATTGTATGTGGTGATATTATTTCATGCCCAAAAACTTTACATATAAAAAAATTATCTACCTAGATAATAACACATTGATCTCTTATCTGATTCCATTGAACTTGTACCAGTGAACATAGGCTCTATTATTATAGATTAAAATCACTCAAAGCACTTTTATAGCTTGCATATATCATAGTAAATTTAATATATACATCCTCTTACACAAGTTTTATCCTTTTATTATTATACCTATTTTTCATAGTTTACTACATTACATTGCTTGATTTATTGCTCACTTACTTTCACATTCCTAGATTATACGATCCCAGATTTACTGAATAAACTAGTGTTATGATTTGTTAATATTGATAAAATTTACTTATTAACGCATGATTTTATTATTTGCTTCATGTTTTTGGTATGCTCATCTTATTTGTATTATCAACATTTAAACATGTCCTTATGTATGGCTCTAAGCCTTCATTATTTGTTTATATACATGTGATTGATGTTTGAACATGTCCATTTTATATGTACCCTTGGCCATATTGTGTGCTTTGTGTGTACTCTTTATGTGTGCATGTAATGGCCATGAAACTTGTTAGATTATTTTATTAGGTTTTTATGGCATGATTGATATCATTCATCCTCCCCAAGTTTTTCTAATCAGTTAAAGTTATATTCAATAAATGATCACTTATCCACATGCCTAATTTATACCATTTATCTTGATAATGTGAGTATGTATGTTTGTTTCCACATGCATATTATATCACTATTTTTATAAATTTATATATGATGATGTAATTTTATTCATGTTATCATTAATACTTAGATTTACATATTTTCATGACATCTCTTTCATAAATTTTTGTTTTGAGTTAAGTTATTTTGTGTGTTTCACAACCTACCTCAAAATAGGGGGCATACACAATGTCTTTTCTTAGACACTAAGTTGAAAAATATACAAAATAGTAAAAAATTTATAGGTTTTACATATTTTATCATGATCCATGCCTAGATATCACCTATAAACCAATTTTAGACAATAACACTCCATTTGGACAAGGGTGTAGGATGGCCATGTCTAGAACAATGTGATATTATCCCAATAGATATAAAGTAGTAATTTTTGGAAATTATAGGAATCATATTAAGTAAAAATTAATTTATAATATGCATCCAATCACATAAAACTTAGGGTTATCATTGTGACATGTGTTCCAAGATGATTCACACAAGTTGGCTCAAAAAATTTATTTGTTGTCACTCATTTTTTAGATTCAATATGCCCATTTATAATATTGGGGGCTTGTGTGTGACACATGGTTACTTATTTGCTTAGTTTTACACTAATTTTATAAATAGACTAGAAACCTGTTCCATTCTCTACACTATCAAACTAGTCTTGGATTATGTTATTTGTGCACTAGATTTAGACAAGAAATGAGTCTTATTCCATATATAATAAGTGATTCACATTTTCCAACTATTTTTGCACTATTTTCCCCCATAATAATCTATTAGAATTCCTAAAATTATTCCATGTTACTCTACTACAAGGGGTATGCTACGATTGATTTAAGCACACCTTGAGTTCTTAAGCACACTCTCTTATTAATAAGGATTGTGCTACATGGTATAGTTTGCGTGTTTCAATGAAGAAAAAATCTCCAAGGATCCTACCCTCTATAGTCACTTGTTTTTGTAAAAAAAACACAATAGTTCACATAACCAATTAGGTTTATTCATTCATTTTGATGAGATATATAATTTTATTCTCTTTTTTCTCATATTCATATATTAAGTAAGGACTTATTTATACATATTTAATTGTAGGTTTTCATGAAGCACAATTTAGTGTTGTGTCCTACATTCAAAAGTGTTATTTGTAGGTATGTTCAAGAATAAATATTTTCCTTTTACTCTAGTAATTTCACTTTTCTACATTACTAGAATAAAATGGGTAAAATTTAGACACAAGTTAAATTTTTTCTAAAAAAATGCACTTGTGACCATTTCTCTTACACAATTAGCTAACGCCTATTTATATTGTCCTTGATTTCTCTTCCTTCACTTTTCATGTGCATGATCCTTACCTATTGAATAAAATATGATTCTAAATATCCATATTTAAAATCCTAAGTATCTTAATCTCACTTTTAGATTAATCCACACTTTCAGTTTAGTTATCTATACTCTCTAGATAAGGCTGCCTTATTTGGACTATCCTACTCCCCAATACTATGTAATTCCACTAGCCACATCCTCTTACTAAATAAATATTTTGTAAAACTAAAATTTTATAAATGGGTCATCTCACACATTTCACAAAATTCTCACTATAAAGCTATGTTTTAAGGCCATTGTCCATTGGAGGCTCACATGATTGAAAAGTACTAGAACATCTAACTGCACATTGAGAGAAAAATACCTATTTTTACAAATTCAATTTCCACACAACCCTAATATCATTTATCTAAGTCTTCATATATCTCTAGTGTCACAATTTATTGTTCAAGCATCTAAACGCAATAGGATTATGCAACCATTTTACATTTTACACAACCATTCCACACACATCATCATAACATTGGAGAATTAGATGGAGTTTTATCCCTCTTTGGATTATTGGTATGTAGGTAGAAATCAACATAAGGGGAATTGATTTCAGTAAAAAAATCATCTTCTCCTGTCATGGAGATAGGGTTTTGGTGAATAAAAAGGTATAAAATGGTTTTTAAAATGGATCAATATTTCCCACATAGTCAAATAGGTCACACTTACTAAGTTGAAACAACCATATAAGTCATAGAAATAAATCCCTCATTGGATACTAGTTCTCCTTAAGGATGACATTGTATTGTGCCCTTGTCTAATTATAAAGACCTTATCCTAATTTGAAAAAAACATTTTTACTAATTCACAACATTATCACACAAACAAAACATTTGAGAATTAAATGGAGTTTTATTCCTCTTTGGATGATTGGTATGTAGGCACCTCTCAACACATGGGGCATTAATGTTAAGTACAAATTCAATTATTAACCCATTTTTACCTTATGATTAAATTCATCCTCTTATGTCATTAAGCTAGAGTTTTGTTAAATAAGAATATATACAATAGTTTTTGTGATGGATTGATGGTTCTCACATAGTTAAATAGGTCACACATGTGCAAAGGTGAAACCCTATATCAATTTAAAAAATCAAGCTCTCACTGGATGTTGGTGTTCCCTAAGGATAACAATGTATTGTGCCCCTATCCATATTGGTGTAGGTTATTAATTTCCTACTCTTTGTATTACATAGGTGTTATTTCATTAGTGATGTTTATTTGACATTCATAAGGATGATGATATGATGGTTTGATTCCACATATATTGGGGAAGTAGTCCCAAATGCATGGAATGATTGGGATTCTACTATCTTATACCTATTTGTACATATCTATTGTAAACTATTTGAGAATATAATATAATGGAATAATAGATAGTTTATTCTTTGTATGAAATGCATTTAATTCATGGCAATGATATCATGATATATTTAAGAAGACATATGGGGGGTGTAGATCCTACTTCTTAGGTGTTGAGTATCCCTTGCACTTAGCAGTAATATTTTTCACTTTCATCACCACTAAAAATATTATTAATTTAAGTTATTATAGTGAAGCACAATCTCAGTTGTCTTTGTGATCAAATATTAGATTCAAACCACTCGTATAGATTGAGTTCTTTTGTGACTTTTGATTATTTGGAGTGCATATTACTTCAATATCATATTTGGGTAGATTTATAGATCTATCTTCTTATTTTCTCTCTTTTGGGTGGGGTGGATTTTTTTACCATGGGTTTTATCATTTTTCTCCACTTTATGAGAGTTATATGTCTATTTTTTACTTTGTTTTGAGTATTTTCTAGATTCCTATTTTATATGTGACTATCTTATTCAAACACTTTGTTTGATAGAACTGATATGAAGATTTTTTACTTGTATCCGTGGCCTTATTGGTTATTATTATAGTGACACTAGTGTGGTATCCCCACCAATGACACTAGTGTGGCAGCCCCACTAGTCTTTGTGCTAAATTCTCACCATCTTCTTATAGGGTGTTCAAGAAATACTTCATTAGGTTCATCATTCTACCTAGTATTCTAGAGTGTAGTGTTCATAATTAGTGATTCTTGTATTCAACACCATTCCTACTTTCACATGGTGGTTATAGTGACTCAACATCCATGTTCTGTAAAAATATGGAGTGGCATCCAGAGGGATACATGGATTCATATTGCATCTTTTATTTTACCCACCTAATATACACTTAAGGCGGGGGGTGGCGGTGGGGGTGTTACTTTAGGATATTAATTTCATACTATTTATCTTAGGTGTTATTTCATTAGAGATGTTTATCCCAAATTCATGATGATGATGATTTTATGCTTTACTTCCACCTATATTGGGAAATTAGTCCCACATGCATGGGATGGTTGGGATTCTCCTATCTTCTCCATATTTGTACATCCCTAATTGTAAACTATTTTAAAATAGAATAGAAGGGAATAATAGATATTATATTATTGGTGTGCAATGCATTAGCTTCATGGTTGTGATAATCGATTCATGGAGAGATCTTGGTTGAAGAGTCTTATTAACTTTATCAATCCAATTATAGTGAATTGTCTTGGATTTGAAAGAAAAATTGTTGCTAATTAAAAACATCATCATAAAATCCTATAATCATTATTGCAATGTTTTTCTTAGTCCTACTTTCTAATTTTTAACTAAGTTATTTCCTTCTTGAATTTTCCCCCTTTTAGCATCTTTTTAAATATAGTAAATTATAAATTAGTGAATTCATAATTTAAATTATGATTTAGCTCAGTTCATTTTATCTAATTAGGATATAGAATCTATTATTTCCCAATCTTTGACAAAACAGAAAGAGATAATACATAATATTATACACTAATTTTTTAAGTTTTAGAGATTGGTTTAGCAAACATATGTATATTGAGTGCGATTTCTTATTCCCAGCTATGCATAATTCATTTACTAACCAAAATATTTTAACATTTGATGGTTATAATTTTTTATAAAATCGTAATATTGTTAGTTGTGATAGTTCAAACTTATTATCCATATACATAAAACCTAACAATTGAAAATGGCACCATACGGTATTATTGTTAGTACATGAAAAATAAGTTAGAACATGGAAAATTTTTATCTTGAGTGTAACTCTGGTAAAATGCATAATCATAATGATGTAATCCTCCACATATAACATGATATTTTTTATTTTACACATGTGAATAACATTAAATACTCTCAATTTATTATTTATGTAAAAAATAATGTAACTTTTACATTTTTTAACTATACGAATCTTGGAACTTTCTTTCTTATTGGTAATTAATGGTTCAAGTAGTATAATAATTTCCCTTGATCATGATAAAAATAATCATAGATAAAATATTTAAATGATTACAATAACAAAAAAAATATATTATATTGAATCTACCACCTTCATGGTTCAAGGTTTAAGTAAGTTTTATCATAAACTTAAGAACATGATGGTAACATCCTCTCATGTTTAATTTATTAATAATAAAATTTAAAAAAAAAAAAAAAAAAAACCATATTTGCACTAAAAAAAACAAAACATATACTTTTCCAAGAAAATGATGGAAATATCCTCTCATGTTTATTTTAAAATAAAACCCACCATATTTGCACTAAAACAAAAATAAATCATATACTTTGCTCACATATTTTGAAGGGGAAATATCCCCACTGCATAGTTATTTTTAGTATGTTTTATTTGCCTAATATTTCAATCCATTTCAATTATTTTTTATTTACCAATTACATCTAACAAATAAAATTAAACTTATACACTTGGGACAATGACTATTCCATGTTTAGAAATGACCTTTCTTTTTTGGGCATTTAAGGTGTAGGAGAGGTATTTTAGAACTTTCCCAAGACTGATGGACACTTTATAAAAAATAATGTAAATTTTGAGTGGAATTTTTTCACATGAAAACTAAGTGGAATCACAAGAAAATACATAATAGTGAAGTAACAAGTGGTATTCAACGTCCCACACTTGAAAAGTAAATGGCATGGATACTATGGAATTAAACATCACTTTCATTACATGGTATGCATTTTTATACATATATAGTGATTTAAGAAAATAACTAGAAAAGTGATGTGTTGCCTATGGTGGATGGTTTATATTTTTCATTTGATTTCCATTGTGAATTCCATAGTTCATTTAATAGGGCATTACAAGACCAATACACGTTACCTTATTATAGGTTTTCTTTTTAATATTTTTTTACCCAAGTGCTTTTTGAACATCGTCTACTTGCCAACAATATTCCATGTACCTAATTTCAAAGTAAAATTTAAAAAAATGGGATTTCAGGATGTTGAATCTTTATTAAAACTCTCTTAAGGATAGGTGGTTTTATGCCATGAAGATCTCTTTCACATTGTATGAATATACGACTCACACTAAAGATAAGACATAGGTAAATCAATGTAGGGTAGGGGAGAGGCCATAATTTAGAATAATAAAAGAGGTTACTCATACAAAAGAGGAACCATTGATAAGTTCTTGAAGGTATGAATTTAAGAAAGGACAAAAGGAGTTATTTTGTTCATATATGTAGTATCCAAAAGAGTTCAAATAAAAGAGGCAAGGGAGTTGTTTTAGAACCAAAGAAGAAAATGTTTGTAGGCACAAGAGCCTTATATAATATTAGAGTGATGTGTGATACCTCTTTACACCTCTTATGACCATTATATATATGAGAGCTCATTACTCCCCTATTGTAAATATTTTAATTAATTATTTTTTGTGGGTATAAACCACCTGACATAAAGTTTCTTTTTGGTACCTATAATGTAATGTTATTCAATATTGTTTTAGATTTAAGTAAATGAAACAAGCTTGTCATTTTTTGAGAATAGTAATAGTGTGTTGTAGGTTGTGATGCATATCATATTTGGCTTTGTGTGAACCTTTCTTACTTAGTTTAAGTGTGGGTTAGGACTATGCTACTTTGTTAGGTTATACATTTTTTCATTCCTATATTTTCTAATGTTTTCACCAGTTTGTATTAGAGCATAGGATACAACTATTAGATTTGAATAAGTAACTACAAGAGTAAATAGACCAAAGATAATTATTTTAAAGAGATAGAGTGTCCAAATTAGGAGAGTTGAGTGATTTTAGTTTTAAGTGAAAGTAAGAAAATTAGTGTCCAATTGAGATGATAGTCCTATTAAATCTAAGAAGAGATACCTTGTTGTGTATTTGTGTCTAGCAGAAGTTGTAATAATGGTTAGTTGTCAAGAAGCCAGATAAGAAGCATAAAGAAAATTACCAAATAAAAACTATGGCTATAATAAGGAGGAATGTATATAATGTGACAAAAATATTACAAGGAGATCAGATGGAGTACTTAAATCCATGAGACATATACATGCAACAATGGAAGTTCTTGAAGAAGACAAAATAATACACCATGCCCATGAAAGACATGATAGTGATGGTGAAAAACAAGATGGATAAAAAGTTGACATACCAGTTTTATCACATGATGAATAAGATGAAGGTAAAAATAGATTGATAAAATCAATTTCCAAGTTATATAAGAGTAAAATAACTGAAGTACCATGATACTCTAGTTTCGTAAATCTGGAGGAACTCATTTATTGGTTATCTAATGTTGAATAATATTTTCATTTTGAGGATATTCAAAACCCTCAAATATTCAAGTTTTCCTAGACTAAGATAAATGGTATAGTTTCACTGTGGTGGAGAGATATTCAGAATGAGATGAACATAAAGGTTAAGCAATAGATCATAAAATGGACAATAAAGGCCATAAAACTAAGAGGTAACCTCTTGATATTATACTATGAGATCAATCTATTGAAAAATTTGTAGAAGCTTAGAAAAAGAGAGGAATCAATGAAAACTTAAACATTAGGGTTTTACAAGTCAACCATTAGATATACATATGTTGACCTTGACCAATAAAATGTTGCGAGGTATATAAATAGTATGAGGCTGAGAATACTAGATGAATTATGCATGGTAAAGTTACATAGTGTTGAATAAGAACATACATATAATTTAAAGGCTCAGATAAATCTTGAGAGAAGATAACACATGAAAGGTGGATCTAATGAACATGTGAAATGTGGTAGAATTTTGAAATAATCTACCCTATAGAGAGTAGATAGTTCATCATATGGATTGGTGGATAATGTTTAATGTAAGCATTAAGATGGGATAATTCACAGAGGATGTTACAAAATATATATTAGATTCAATGGTGAATTCTAAAATTATGAAGAGTATGGACATAGGGAATTTAGGTGTACTCACACAAGAGCAAGCCCAAAGAGAAGAAGAAGTAATGGAGCTATAGAGACTTCATGTTGCCATTCAAAAATGGACAAATGGAAATAATGTGGACACAATAAAATTTCAGTCAAGAGACAAAATGTGAACTCGATGACCAAGAAGAAAACAATATTGAAGTTACCAAAGTGGTAAGTAGATCTAAATGAGAAGAAATACATTTTCAACACTAAAAACCATGTGAGAGGAAAGTGTTTTAATATCATTATTGATATTGGTAATGATGGTAAAGTATTATCTATTATTTAAACCTTTTAGGGTTTAGTTTATATAAATATTATATTTAATTAAAGGGATAAGTAGTCTAAATCAATGAAATAATATTTAATAAATAACCACTAATTTGTTACTGATTTTGACTAAATTTGACTTTCTAAAAATAGTAATAAATATGTGAAAATAAAGACTTATCTGAAAAACACTTGATACATAAGATCTAAATGCTAAAAACTAAGATATGAATAGGTTTGATTGTCATCAACTAGATCCCTATTTTATATCCTCTCCTAGATAATACCACCACATTTTGGCAGTAGTGCATGTGGCTCTAGCATCCTAAAAATGGAACTAGTGTCCTCTCTATATGACTACTCTAAAATTTTGTGTGTACTTGCAACTATGTTTTTAGGTTATGTTCTTACATAAACAAAGTCCTAAACTCTGTATTGTGCCTATAATAGCTAACTTATGATGTAAACCCTAATCCTCCTTACAAGTAAGGAATGCATTAAGAAGTGTGTTTGTTATTAAGATAGGATGGACATCCTTAAAACCCCATTATGAAGAGATTTGAGTAAATACCAATACTCTGAGGAGGGATAAATCCTGATGTAATTATCCCCACTTAAGTGTTGGTGTAAGTGAAAGTAATGCTAGAATGATAGTAGTCTTGAATGCCCTAAGTGTGGTTGAGATTGGAAATATAGAAAATATGAGATTTGGGAAGTTGTAGATGGTAGTATGCATAAGTAGGGTAGAATAGGTATTGATAACATTGATTTTTATCATTTTATTTTGTGTTTGGATAGATATTTTGTATCTAATTTCCATCTAGTGGATAGAGGTCTAAAAGTCATGTATTTATAGTGTTTTATAGATTGTGTGAATAATAGAATATGCTTAAGCCAACCTTAGGAGGATTTTATTTTTAAAAATATATTTGTTTGGGAAATATAGGGTAAAGGAGTTTATCACCATTTTAGGGATACTAGAATCACATGGCTCTAGTGTCCTTAATGTGATGCTAATGGCTAGTTGTTATGCTGTTAGGCATGGAATTATGTTTTAACTGAATAAGGATGCGTTTGTTCTACACAAAGGCTATAAAATAATGATAAAAGGTTATAAGATAGGTCTAGGGATAATCTAAGGATAGTTTGTCTTAAGTACCCTTCTTAGCACACAAATACCTCTTTTGGGTGATTACATTTTCCCCACCCCCTTTATGCTATAAATGTAACAAAGTGATATGAATAGTTTAAAGGAAAAAATGGCACACCTTCACTTACTTAGGAAGTGAGTCCTATGAAGCTGAGTCTAAGTATGTGAAATTGGATATGCATATGTGAAATAACATCCAAAACATGACCTAAAAATGAAATTTACATAAATCAGTCCTTACTTAATAGATATCAAAAGCAAGACACTATGTTTAATAAATAAGTAACTAAGTAAAACTGTGTAAAGAGATGGGAAAGAGGAAAGGAATGAATACACCTCATTGGTTATTTGAACTAATGCATGAACCTAGTGACAAACTGTGTGTGTGCATGTATCTAGTGATTAAATCATTCAATATATTAGACTAAATCTTACTGTGTGGGTGGCTCAAGAATTCAATCCAATTTTGAATCCATCATTACCCATCCCTACTTGGTGGATCATGACCTATGAATGGCTTGGATTGGACTGAAAGTGTGTCTAACCCTCTAATGTGGGTGGCTCAAGAACTCAATTAGGATATGAATCCATAATTTATCCCCCATGTGTAGTAGATGCATCTGAAACCACTATGAAGAGTGCTGAATATATCTAACTATGTATGTTGGCTTCACTGCCACTTGGGTACATTAGGCAGATCTAGGCCACTTTTTAATTCCAACCACTATATGTGTAGTAAGGTATGAAACTATTAATATCCTAGAATATTATATAAAGTGTATAAAATGTAGATAATGACATGGAGTTTTCCATTCTATTTGATTAACTTGTGTGTAATTGAGCATATGGAAATAATGTGTTGCACACATGCCCCAATTTGATATCTAAGTATATTGATTCTAGAGTGAGTTGTAATAAATATATCTATGTATATGAATTAAATTTGGAAATGATCATGATATGTATGATTCCCTCAATCTAAGAAAATAATATGAATTTTAGCTGAGATAATGTGAATCTAAGTAAAATTTGAGCATAACAATCAAACCTATAGCTAAATCTCTACAAACCTGTACTATCTTGGTGTACAATTCTAGCCAATCTAAAATATCCTAAAATTGGGGCTTATGAAAAGTACTAAAAAATCTTAGATAGTAGGTCCATGTGGTGATAGTGTCCCTATTTAGGCACTAATGTCTGTCTGGTCTAAAATCTGATTCTTTGTACTGATTTTTTATTCCCTATTTTTCCTCTATGTTTACTTTTGTCTAATTTATTGGAACTAATCATGTGTACTAAAAAATGTTTGTGAATGAAATTTAGGATCCTGATCTCTGTGACAAATACCTATGAATACCCCCTCCTTTGAGGCTAGTTGTTGAACATATGCAAGAACTATCCTGAAAATAAAAAGCTCTACAAAATGTTTGTTAGTAGGAGAATATATAATAGTTGTGTCATAATCTAATGAAATGTGTTAACATAACATTGGGATACAAGATAATCTAAGAATAAATATGTAATGTAAGATGCATGTCATGTTTAGCATTGCATAAACATGTCAATATAGATGTAATCAATGTATGTAATAGTAAATATGAGTAGCCACATAGTGGGATGGGACATGATGTCCATCATGACACCTAAGTAGGGAGGGTAGATTATGATCTCCCTTATGTCATTGAGAAATGGTGTATGTATCAATAAAATATAAGTGCCATGGCCATGATAGATACAATAAATCATAAAAACAAAACACATGAGGCATAAAAAATAGGCCAAGGGGACACAATATAAGGGATATGGGCACATGCCACTAAATATGAGAAAAAAGACATATAAGGACATGTTAAAATGTCCAAAAACACAAGAAACAACCAAGTTCACTTAGAGCCACATATAAGTACATGCTCAAATGTATGCATAAATAATTAGGAAAAGACACTCAAGGACATGGGCAAATGTCCAAATCATACATAGTGTAAATATAAATTGTATAGATCCAAATAATAATGGCATATTCAAATGTCATCAAATAGAAGAAGCACATAAATACAATAAAGTATAAACTATGAAAGATATAAATGAAATCATGCATGAATGTAATAAAAATATATGTAGGAGCTAGGATGTACATATGTTGATTATAAACTAGTGATAGTCAATAAAAAATATGAGCATGAGTAGCAATGATCAATATCAAGATATATCAATGTGAAAACTGGAATGTAAAGAATGTAAGGATAAAACCTAGTAATAGAACCAATATATAAGATGCCCCCAAGTGGGTAGATGTATCAAATGAATAATTTGGAATCAAATTATATGCCCCAAGTGGGTAGATGATAATAAGATTGGATCCATGTAGTGGACTTGATTCTTGTAATCAATCTATAAGTACTCGACAAAAATAAGTGAAACATGTATGTATGATAAAACCAACTATACTAAGATATATAACATATGTAGTGTTTGGAAAGTATAAGAATGGTAAACATAATAATGGATATAGTCTTTAAATTTTGTGTTTTTGCATGTTTTATTGTTTTTGTATTTTCTGGATATAAGATATGTACACACAAATGAAAATAAACTATGTACAATGAGTAATCAAAAATAAAGAATGTACAAGAGGATAGGAACCATACCAAACAATGATTCTCATGGGAGACTCACTATCTCGGTGACCTATGTTAAATAAGGGAACTGTGATCATGCATGTGGTGTGAAAGGGCAACTATGATCTAGTAATATGTTGTAGTGAGTAATCTATATTTATATTTGATTTTGTAGTGGTGTTATGAATCTGTGGCACTGACTGTGGTGTCCTATGAACTTTATGTGTCTTAAGAACCCATATAATATAAAATGTTGTCGGTGACATAGGTACTCTATGATGAGAACCCTTAAAACTTAATAATATGGATCTTAGCATAAATTGAGTGGATGAAGGTTATCTAGAATTTGTGACATATCTCTGACACAGGGGTCTCTTTATTAATGGTCTCTATGGGAGAGTATGTGTATGTATTGATATTGTAGGAGTAGACATCTCCTACACTAGTGACTCTACTAAAATATGTGATGTATTTATAGGAACTATAATATGAGTTGTAACTGATAACTATGCTATATCTAGTAATGATGATGGAATTGTAACTAGTGGTTGTGTTGTAACTATCTCTGGTATAGTAGAGGATAATCATATGGGATACCCTCAACATTGACCACTTGATTTGTGTGTATGTTTTTAGGTATCTATGCATAGTAGATGGGATGAATTATAGTTTTTATATCCATGGCCTACCTAATAACTTTTCAAACATGGCTACACTAATTACTACTAGGAACTGAATGGCTATATGTGCTATTCTAACCTATAATGGAATCATAGTCTCCCTAATGGACCTATAATAATGAACACTAAAAACTCTAATGACTATGTTTATGGGGAATATATCCTGCTCTAAGTACCCCAAATGCTACAGAAGTGTCATAGTGTACATATTAATGCTTGACACATTGTCAAAAATAACACTCTAGATAGGATGATGATATATGTATGATTGTATAAAGAGTGCATGTAACTATGTATCATCATCAACAATATCCTATTATTATAAGGTGATTAGTTGTCTAGGTGGGACTATTGTATGGTACATGGCAATGATGTTAAGTAATGGGTGTTCCTCCTCTGCAATAATATGATATGAATTTAGTGGTAGATGTGCCTAATATGTGTAGTGAACACCTAATGTGCTCCCTACCTCATTCTTTGTGTGGTTTAGAAATGGATATGAGAATATATTTAATGTTGTAACTTTTGTTTGTTATATTTTTGGTTCCTCTATGGGTGTGCCCACATCAATAATATTAGCCTCAATTAAATATTTTATCACAGGCTTATGCATCTATTTATTGTATGGCTTGGTGCCCTATGATACTCATATAATGAATTAAAATCATAGTTATTTAGAGGAGGCTATGTGATATAAACCTCTTTAATGGTTAGGAGAGATATGACATTGCATTCCAAGAGTTATTGTAAAACCCATATTGGTGTCTCTAGAAGGTTAGTGAATATTTGGCACTAAGGAGTGGATAAAACCAATATAGGAGATGGATCAGAAGCTACATTGATTGTGGCCTTTTGATCACTCTTGTTCATAGTGGACATTACCTTGTAAAGAGGATTATTTTAACTCTTAATAGTTGATTTTGATCCATTGGTATATTTTAGTTTTCCCATTGATAAAAGCATGACCTCTCTTTCTTTGGATATGTGGCACAAACTTGTGAATTTAGGAAAATTATTAAATAAGATAGCTTTGTTTAATGCTAGTAAAATACTTTATTTAAAGATGTCCTAAAGTTTTTTGTCTACCATGGGTCTAGTCAATTTAGCTAATGTAGTCTTGTATTGCAAGACATAGTATGTGATAGGCTCTTTTGACTTTTTTTTCAACTATGCCACTTGGGCATATGATATCTTGTCATTGATAAGGATGGAGAAGTGTTATAAAAACATGTTGTCAAAAGGATTGCATGCTATTATAGATTAATTTGATAAATCCTAAAACCATTGTAGGGAATAATCCTTTAAACTACATGGAAACAACTTCATGAGAAGCTAATTGTTAGATCTTTAGTCCAAAGATGATACATGAAAAACTCTAATATGGTACTCCAGGTCACCCTTGACATCATATAATGTAAGATTGGGTGCCATGAAACTAGATGATAAGGGATTTACCTCTATGTGATATGCCAAAGGTGTATGCATGAGAATATTAGAATCCAAGGCATGTGATGGCCTAGTGGCTACCTTCTCAAGATGTAACACCTTAGCCTATAGAGTTTCGATCTCATCCATAACATATTTTACATTTGTAGTGGAGTAAGTAACCACAAGAGGTGTAGATATCACTAAATGTTGTTGAATTACAATTTTAGGTTGTGTTAATTGATTGGCCCCATTATAGGTGTAACAATGCTATTAGTTAGGGTAGTTGAAGATTGACCATTGTTCCTTTTGTTATTGATTTCTAATATGGCTTGTAGGATTTGCACATGATCAAGGGGTTATTATCAAATTCTATCTTTGAAGCTCTATAGTATCTCATCTTTATTTATAGTCATGTTGTCATTGTTATGTGGAGGGATAGTTTCCTAATTTTCAATTTGTATATCATATTGTTCTTGATTGTATTTCTCATCTTTGAATGCATTATCATTGAAATCCACATAGTTAGGGTGTGAATGATAAATATTTAGAGTTATGATAGGTCTATTATCCATGTTATAGTCTTAGATAGTAGGAATATGAATATGTTCAATAGGATAACCACCTAATGTATCACTTTTTCTTAATGGAAGAGAGATAGATTTTTTAGATAGCATATGGTAAACAAATTGGAATATAGTTGATAAAAAAATATATATGAAATATATAAAAATTAATGTAGCTAATGAAAACATGAAAAAGAAGAATATAAACCCTAAGAGAATATAAGGTTAGGATTTTGAATTAGGGGTGTTTTGAAAAAAAAATATATATATTTAAATATATGAAACCCTAATGTGATATTGATTAAATGAGCTAGGTTATGGCAAAAAATTATAAAAGTAGAAGTTTGTAACCCTAAATTAGTTCACAAAAATTTGGAAAAGGTAAACCCTATGTAGAACTAAGGTTTTAATCAATATTCAAAGTAAGTCAGGTTCACCAAATATTTTAACCTTTTAGGGTTTAGCTTATATAAATCCTATGCTTGATTAAAGGTCTGATTAGTCTAAATTAGTAAAATAGTATGCAATAAATAACCACTTATTTGTGACATATTTTGACTAGATTTGACTTTCTAAAAATAATAATAAATATGTGCAAATAAGTATTTATTTGTAAAACATGATATGGAAGATTTGGTTCTAAACATTGAGATACAAATAGGTTTAAGCGTTATTAACCAGATCCCTATGTTAGATCCTCTCCTACATAGTAGTGACATATTTGGATAGTAGCATCATTTGGCTATAGTGTCTTGAAAATGGTGCTAGTGTCTTATGTGCAGGACTACTATAAAATTTTGGGTCTACTTGTGACTACATTTATGTGTTTTATTCTTGTGCACACAAAAACTAAAACTCTATATTGTGCCTGTAATAGTTGATTTATGATTGATACCCTAATCTTCCTTACACATAAGCTATGAGATAAAAAGTGTGTTTGTTATTATGATAGGCTTGAATCCTCAACACCCCACTATGATGAGAATTTCCTACATACCAATATTCTAAGGAAAGATCAAACCCAATGTATTTTTATCCACCTACGTATTGGTGGAAGTGAAACTGATGATATAATGATAGTGGTCTTGAATTCCTTGAGCATAATTGAGATTATAAATCTATAAAATCTGAGATTAGAGTAGTTGGAGATGGTAGTATGCAAAAGTAGGAAAAAATAGGGATTAATAACCTTGATCTTGATCAACTTATTTTGAATTTAAATAGATATTTGATTGGAATAATATCTAATGAGGTTGGTGAGGGGGGGGGGGTTTAATTAGTGTCCTTAAAACAATTATTCAATTTCACTCATCATTCATGAAGCATTCATTCAAACACATAGATCGGCTTATGCATAAACAAGCATACACAATAGCATGAAGAAAAAAACACATCATATATGTGGGAAAAACTCAAGGGGAAGAAAACCCACTAAACCCTAAAAATGGAATATATTCCTATAATTAAAATATCCAAACTTAGTGAATCACCAACTCCATTAGGAACATCAACCCCTACCTAGTCAAGCACCCACTTAGCTAGTCTTTAGCAAGAACCAACTTGCAAGGATACACCAACCCCCTAAGTGACTCAACACCAACTAATCCACTTCAAGAAAAATTATTCAAGAACCAAATTTCAAGGCATCTATAACTCATTCTTAACAAATTACCAACTCATCCAAGACCAACATGATCACCTCAAGACACCTTGCTGCTTAATCAATAGATGGTGACCTCTTATTCAACTCGCTATCTTCTTTATCTAAATTCCACTTAATATCATACATCAGGAACACATATATGATTTTATTTCAAAATATAATCAAATCATTCATCTCTTCTCAACCTTCCATCTCTCTCAAAACAACCTTTAGGCTTCTTCGCTCAACATGCCTCTTACTAGGCATATTAGGTCAACTCACCTTGTCATCAACATGAAAAAAATATATTATGTGTTCATCATAATATATTTTTCCTCTTTTAATGGTATTAAATACCTCATTATCCTTCACACTCTACCATTTTATTCTATCATTTGATCTCTTTGTTGTTGCACAAATAATTAGCCCAATTAAGCCTTGTATAAATACACATCACTTGCTCACATCCTCTCTTGGTTGGCCAAATGAATAATACATTAGGTTCAAAACCAAAAAATGTCTTAAGAAACTTTACACATAATAATAAATCAAAATAATATCACCATTAGGTTTTCCAAACTCACTTAGACCTCATTCTTCTTTTAGGCCTACTTAAATACCTAATGTATTAGGTCTATCCTCTCCATGGAACAACTTGAACCACTATGGCATAGATGGAACTAAAAAATGCACTAAAACCTCTTATAAAATTATCATAAAACCTCAAATAACCTCCTCTATTATCAGTAAGTCATAGATCCTTTTCTCACACCTTGAAATCACCATTAGGCCTTAAATACCTATTAGGCCTAATTACCGCAAAGACATGATCTTCAAAGATGAACCTCAAACAAAATTTAAAAACACATTATAGATAAAATAAACATATTTATGGAAAATTAACTACCTCAGGGTCATAATAAATATCATTATACTCCATCACTCAATATCCAAAGAATCAAGAACACTTCATCAAAGAACTCACTCAAAATTTCTAATTTATTGAGAACCTAGTCATGAGAAATTTGATCTCAACCATCAGTAAAAACACTTTAAAACACTAAATATGTATGTATAACATATCATGTAATATATATAAAATAATTAAATTGTTTTTATACTTAAAAAACTTGTCAAATGACTTAGGGACATCAAACATATTAACATAGAAAATTCCCTGAATGCTCCAAAATATAGTCCTGATGAATGTTGTCTTTAGATCCTATTAGGACACTTAAAATACATATAATTAAAATTAAAAGTTCCTATGTGACATATTTAACATATTAAAATAGATATATTACAAGTCATAGTGTGAACCATTGATCTTACTGAACAATCTATTGACCTTCTCTCTCATAGGCCTTACACATCCAAATAAGCCATTTTGAATTCCATAATTCAACCTAATATATTGACTTAAAATATTATTAAAATAATTTATAGGTAATTTAGGTCTTAAAAAACAACATAATATTTATTTTATGCTTCAGATAAGTTCAGAGAGCCTCCAATTCATCACTCTCACTTGCTTACTCAAAACTGCCATTCTACCTTGTGGACCAGTCATGATGATTATGCATTCCAACATCTATGTAGACAGATTAAATAATTAATAAAGTATTAATATTATCCTTATATATATTTATAAAATATTAAAATAAAAATATACATGTCTAATGGAAAATATGGAATATATATACCAATCTTTGAAACTTACACCTTCACTGTCTCATCTTCACTAGACAAGTCATCTTATGAACAACATTTTAAACATTTTTAATGATCTAAAAAACATATAAAAAATAAATAATTTTTTTATAGGTATTTAAAAACAAACCCATGTAGTTTTATCCATTCTTAATCCGTTATAACTCATCCTTAATCTCAGTCCAACTTATGCCTAGTTTTTCTCACTGTCTTCACTATTGGACTAATTAACAATAGGCCAACTTCCGTGAATAGTTTAATACATTTTAATTATATGAAATGATATAAAATTAAATTATAATTAAATAAAATTATCACACATCATCCTAAAATCATTTTCATGCTTTGACTTGGTCAACCTTGCCTGGTACATCACAAATCTGAGAAACAAAGGTTTTCTTATAGCTTTCACTCACTCTTTTGACATACCAATGCCACTTGGATAAACCTAGGAGAGTTGTATAAATAATAAAATCATAAAAATAGATCATATACTCAATTATTATCCATTTACAACAAGATCTTCCCTATCAAGTTACTATGATGGTTTTAGGAGGGTTTTAGACTAGTTTCCATTCTCAACATTTGTTCATAAAGATCTGACTTTGAAAATAACTCATAATACTTTGAGAAAACTTATATGAACCTTTTAAATCTATCTCTAAGAGATAATATTCCCATTCAATATTCACACATGCCAACAAGCATAAGAAAATCCTTCTCAGGTGTGCAACAACCCATTCTGGCACATGAGAGACCTTCAAAACTCATTTTCATGCTTTCTTCTCAAAATCAAACCTAAAAAATCATGATCAATATTTAAAAAAAATATCATTCCTATGTAAAATATCACATGATATCTAACACCTTATAAACTTAGCTTGAACCCTCATTAGTCCACACTAGGTCTCTTTACACACTAGGCCTATACCTGTAAGCCAAACTTAAACCTTGAACACACCTTGAAACCTCTTTAATTTCTCTCAAAACCTCATAATAATTTCATAAAACCTAATATCATTCTCACATAGTACCAATATTATTCTCATATCCTTATACTACTCACCTTGTTATGATACCAAGCCAATGCCTTCTTATTATGACAAGAATAGGCTTCGCAAAACACCTTATCCACAAAGACTTATTTCTTATGAAAATTTTCAACAATGACATTAGCAAAATAAAAAATTTAACACAATAATAAATTTAAAACAATCAACACTATTTTTTTATGAACTCTCATATAAATGCAAAACAACATTTCTCATAAGCTTGTCACATCACAACATTGTGATAAGACCTTATGCAGAACTCAAAAACCTACTACACCATGATTAAGCCATCATGAATACTTAACATGCATGTTAAAAATAACACCTATAGGACCTAAATGATAATTTATTACCTTTTACATCAATGACAACATTAATTCCTAAATCACAACAATAGGAACTTACCTCAACATATTTGCATCTAATTTACATATAGTGGATAGGGGTCTAGAAGTCATATATTTATAATGTTATGTAACTTGTGTAGATAATATAAGATGCTTAGGCCAAGGTTAATAAGGTTTTTAATTTTAAAAATATATTCATTAAGGAAAGATAAGGTAAAGGACATTATCACCATTTTAGGGACACTAGTGCCATGTGGCTCTAGTGTCCTTAATGTGGCACTAATGTGTAGCTGGAAAGTTATTGGGAATGTAGGGTTAGGATTAATAAATGAGGGTCTATGAATGTGTTTTATCTAACTAAATATTCTTGTGGTCCACGCAAAGGATATAATAATGTGATAAGGGTTCTAGGATAGGTCTTTCACTAAGCTAGGGATAGGTTATCTCAAGTAGCACTCTTAGCACACAAATACCACTTTAAACACATATTCATCCCTACCAATCTGTTTGGTTATAAAAAGGACATGATATCATTAATTAGGATCAATGATAAGTTATTTTAAAATTAAAAATAATGATACCGTAGTTATGTATGATGTAATTATAGTATATGCATGCCATATGGTATTGGTAAGACCATGGTAGTTTGATAGTGAATCTATATATGATAGATATAAAAATAATATTATCATGAGAAGAAGATATAGTACGAAAAAAAAATTAATGGCATTGAGAAAGAGGAAACATTAATATAGAATGTGTATGGGAAAGATAAAGAGAAGATGACATCTACTAGAAATGTCATGAAAGAATTTACTAAATGAGATTTACTTAAGGGAGATGAATCTTAGACTAAATGGATAATTTGGAAGCCATTTTTTCACTTGAATATGAAAATCATGAGAGATTAGGACATTAATCCATATCTATAAGCAATAAAAAGAGTTATGAGGAATCCATGTGAGCAAACATTGGGTGCAATGGAGACATTCATGTCTCAATAGATGGAAGATAAAGTTGCATGAAACAAAAACAATAAGGGTGAGGGAAAATTTGAGTTTAAGAGCATGTTTCAAAAGGAAAAGATTCAATAAGAGTATGCAGGAAATTCACAAGTCAAATGCCTAAAATCCAAGAAAACATTTAAGCTATTTACATAAGTTACAACTAATAATATAATGCCTTTGAAGCTATAGAAAAACATGATATGATAAATAATGATTCCATGATTGATTATGGAATCATGAAAAGTGTTCTTGATGTTAATAAATGCACTAAAGAGAAGCTTTCAAATTAATTTATAATAAAAAATGTCCAAATGGTATGGAAAAGATAGACAAGGTTGTGCATACTAGTGAACTTACACAAACTTCTAAGGAATCCAATATAAAAGAAGATGTGTGGATATTATAATTTCAACAAAGGGTCAAAAAATCAAATACATAAGAAAAAAATGTGGTATTCTAGTTCCCCATTATGTGTTATTTGTTGAGTTGTGTGTGAGTACAACTATGGAGAATAAACTTTAAGTTGAAGTGAAGAGATTAAAACCATATTTACTTGATGGATTTAAGAATGGTGAAGGAGATAAACATGAAATTATTGGGTTTACAAGACATGGAGAGACTATAAGAAATGAACTATTTGAGCTCAGTATTCATGGACAAACACAAGAATAATACATTTCAAGGATTAAGGATTGTCAATGCTAGCTAGAGAGTATAAATTATTTATGCAATGAAAAACGAGGACACGTCAACTAGGAATTAGGGGTAAAGGAGAAAAGAAAAAACTGGAAGGTCACCAAGTTTAGGTAATGTTGAAGAAAGAAATCATAAGTGTTTTTAAGGTAGCACAAATACAAAATAAGAAAAGAAGAATGCTAGAGACCCAATAAATTCCTACTTCCTTAAATGGATAAGGAATAATAGAGAGGTTATTGTATGATAAAGAATACTAGGGATTATATGAGCATGAACTCACATTAAAAACTACCTTGGAGGTCTAATGTAGGGACATATCAATACCAAGAGATGAAACCTGTAATCTTGTTTTCATTTTGATATTTTGTGCCCTGACTTCTTTTTAAAAACTTCCTACTTACCCCTAACATTACATGTACTTGATTTCCAATTCAAATTTAAAAAGTGGTATTCTTGGATTTTGAATCTCATTGAAAAATATATTTATAATAAGATATTTTATGGCATGAAGATATATTTAAAAGTGGGGAGAATATTATAACAAATCAATATAGAATAGGGGAGAGCCCATAATCCAGAAGAATAGGGGAGGCTGCTCATAAAAAAGATAGTTTTATTTCAAGACCTGGAAGCATTGAATGTAAGAAGAGGAAAAAAGGATTGTATTTTTCGTATATGTAGTAGTTATAATATAACATGAATAATATGTAAGGGAGTTGTTTTGGAATGAAATATGATGCATTCATGGTATGGGTTTCCACTTAAGGTACACCTAACCACATAATTAGTTGCTAATATTACTCACATACTCTCTTTAGATACATACTTCTAAAATGGGGATAATATATTAAAAATTATATTATCATCCAAAATGGATCTATGTATGTTTCCTTTGAATTAGCTACAAGGTATGTTGCAATATTAAAACTTTGGTATACTCAATTTTCCATTAAAGGCTACGAAGAATAATTGTATTTATCCTTCTCCTAAATTACCTTTAGTTAAAATCAGTTAATAGATTTTCTCAAAGGTCTCCTCTCCCCCTAAAGTTAACCTCTACACCCCCATTTATAGGTCTTTAAACTAGGTTGGTGAATTGATTTCCACAAAAACATGTAACTATCCATAACTAGTAGTTAATGTTTCATCAACCAAATTTGATCTGGTTTGGATAAGAATGGATCCCCACCAAAATCCCAAATAACTAATCTAGATGGATCCACGTGAATTGGTTTCCTAACTCTTTATTCATTAGTATAACATTTTTTATACATTTATATATGGAAAATTATGTAACCCTATCAAAACTCCATGCGCATCTAAATCAACTGGTTGACTTGAAGATAAATCACACCTCACTGAACCTCATATGCCAATTCATGTTCCTTTTGCTCAAATGGGAGTCTATGCACTAAGGTGGTGCACACACACCACTCCAAGTTACACATAAGATTATTATGCCTATTTTTAGTGTTAGTAATATCACTTTATACCTTTTCATGCCAACACACTTTGATTCTTACTCAAAAATAGAATTAGCTATCTTAGGTGGTGCAAGATGGATTTCTGCTTAGGATGCACTAGCATTAGACACAATGGTTAACTAAAATGTGAGATTTGGATCACAAGATGAAATATGTGAGATCATGGCCATAAAAATCAATTTTTATGATATCTAAGCATGATGTGTCCTCTAGTGCATGATTATGCCACTTAACCAAGTATTACTTATATTCACTCCCATGCATCTTATTTACCAATTTAGAGTCCAAAATGGTCTGTATCTCTTCTCCATTCTTCTCAAGTAATTATGTCTTATAATCAGGAACATTGGAGTTAAACTCTTCCTATCTCCCATATTCTCCTTATGACCCAAAAATTTGTACATGTCTACCACATTGAATATGGGTGATATGTCCATTCCTTTTGGAAAACTCAAATCAAATGAATTTCATGAAAACTTATGAAACACTCTACGTGGTCCTATTATCTTCAACTTGAACTTATTATATGTACCATGAGGAAATATATCCTCATGTAAATGTGCCAATGCTAAATAGCCTACCTCAAATTAGTTCCTCATGCACCTTTCACCAGTTCACTTCTCATCAATAAAGATATTTTATAGATCCTTTGTTTTAATTCATGATATAACTTACACATGTACTCCTTGTAATTTTTGGCCTCGATGCTTCATCCATGCACTTTCCTAATATTATCACCTCTTAAAATCCCCTAGGACTAACCCTAGAACCAATATGAAAGGCCTTTATCCTAATGGTTCTATTTACAGAATTATTATGTGCAAAATCTTCTTGCACTAGTATCATATACCATTGTGTTTTCCTATCTCCCACTAGACATATCAATATATTTCCCATCCTAATGTTGAAAACCTTGGTATTCTAATTGGTATATGGATGGTATGCATCACTAAATTTCATTTTTATCCCTAACTTATTCCACATTATGTGGGAAAATGACCTAGAAAATTAATGTCTCTATCAAACACAATTTTTTGTTTAAATCCATGAAGTTTCACTACCAAATTAAATAATATATAGGTGATGTTTGTCATAGCATTGGTCTTCTTATAATCAATGAAGTTCACCATATTTACGAATTGATCTATCATAAAAAAACATAGAATCATGGAATTTTTTGTGTTCTCAATAATATAAGCACAAAATTCATGTTAATATCCTCCCACAATCTATATCAAACAGTTAAGTGTTACTATAGTCTTATGTTCTGGCACTCTTACACATGTTTATGTTCATCTAAATCCATCTTGGTAAAATAATAATTCTTAGCTAATAGTTTTAATGTGTTATCACTACCAAAGTATTCGGATAATCCCCCACTGTGTTTCTCCTTAATTAATTTCTTGTGAATTGACCCCCTTGGTATGCAAAACTTCACTCCTCTAAAAGACATCTTTTCCTAGACCAAATAGTCTAGCCACTATATTTAATCCATCCTGGTTAGATCCATGCATGATTTCCATGCATCTCAATAAATCTTCATCTTTTGAATATAACTCCTTAATTTAGTCAAATTTTAACACCTCAAACCTCATCTCATTCATCACTAGTGGTCTCCTACATAGTGTGTTTATGAACTTGTTTAATTTTACACTATATTCGTTATCATGAACATATAGTTCAATAGATATTCTACCCAATTCATGCATCTCTACTTCAACTTCCTATGATTTTTCATAAACTATAGAACTTGATAGTTTATGTATAGCATAGACTCATCCAATAATATGTAATGTTGCCAATTCTTCAACACTTACACAATTTCATATAATTTTTGGTTATAAACACAATATTTTATGCTTCATGTCCTTTAACTTCTCAATGAAATATGCTATACTCATTATTTATTAGCTCAACACTGCATTCTCTACAACACAACTCACATCACACTTCACTTGGAATACATAGTTAAAATCTAGTAGCACGAACACTAGTTGTTCAATCACCTTCCTCTACAATTTTTGGAAACTATGTTGAGCTTCCCTCATTTATACAAATTCATTGTGATCTCCTCATGTCATTTATTGTTCTTCACATCCCACTAAAGTTCATGAATAAACTCTGATAGAAGATATTGAGACCATGAAAAAAATGTTCTTCAAATGCACTTTTTGGCGATGACCAATTGCACATAATTTTTTAGTGTCTATTTTCAACCCTTTTCAATATATTATAAAGGCCATATACACTAGGCCTCCATTCATAAATTTTCATTTATTCACATTGATCAATAACTTATCTTGGAACAATTATTCCAACACATTTCACATATGCATGACATGCCCTTCCCATGTCATGCTAAATACAAAAATTTCATCTAGATACATAATGACATACTTACCTAGGAATGGATTTAACACTTTGTTCATTAGACTCATGAATTTTATTGGTGTGTTTACTATTCTAAATGGCATAACCTACCATTCATATAACCTCTACTTTGTCTTGAATGTTGTTTTCCATATCTCCTTCATAGATATAGATTTGTTGATATCCACTCTTTAGATCAACCTTGTTGAGATACCTCATGCCACTCAAAACATCCATTTGGTCATCCATGTGCTGGAATAAAAACATATACTTGATTTTGATCTTGTTAATGGTTAGTGAAAATAAATCTATATGCATGCACCATTCTCCTCCCTTCTTAGGTTCTAGTATTGTGGGTACTATGCACAAAATCAAACATTTTCTTATCAATCCTTTCTCCATCAACTTGTTCATTTGACTCTATAATTAATCATTATCCTTTAATTTCATATTATTTATTGCCTTATTTTGTAAGCCCAAACTTGGAATTAGATCCATGTGATAAATAATGCTTCTAACCGATGGTATTTTTTTTGGAAAACCATTTGATATAATGTTGGTGAACTCATCTAACAACTCAACTTCAGATATGAGTGCTTCTTCTTTTCCCATGTTAGAATATGTCCCTTTATTTAGTGAAACTTTTGGGTTGAGCATGAAACATGCCACCTCCTTTCAAAATTCTCTTAAGAAATCTTTCCCTAAAACCGTATGTACTCTTATACAAACACTGTTATGCCCTTTTTATTCATCATCCTTCTAAATACTTGAAGTGAAATCCATCCCATGCCCTTCTCCAAGAAATAAGTGTTCACCTAATCATCATGTACTTATTTTTGGTCAAATTACCAAGGTATCCCTAAAAGTATATGGCATACGTCTATTGACATCACATCGCACCACACCTCATCTTGGTACAAGCATATTTTGAATTTCACTACACATTGTTCATTGACTAGTACTAGTTAACTCTTTTGAAACCACAATACTTTGTATTGGTTTAGGTGTGTCACCTTACTCAAGCCCAATATCTCTACCATTTCACACAAGATCAAGTTTTTTATGCTATCCTTATCCACTATCACTCTATTTAATTTTTCTTTTCACTGATGGATTTGAAACTATTCTTCCTTTGAACCAGCTCCTTTTATTCCGGTAATAAATTCAAAAAAACTCTTCTCAACATTAGCATGTACCCATTCTCAAGTTATTTTTTTCTTAACCGATCCTAGTGACTCCTCGTATTCATACGTAATATGTGTAATTACATCTCTTCTCACCATTCCTGCGCTCAACACTTGGGGATAATCATAGGCTCTATTTTTGGGTTGTCCACATCTAAATCATGTGGTTCAAAATCCACATCCCCTAATCATCTACCATATTCTCATGTTCCAATTCACAAATTCCACTTAATTCTCATGTTTATGTGCTACCTCATGCCACACTAATTTGTCCTTATCTCTGCATATTTATTTCTACAATTTCTTCTTTCTTCTTGTGCAAATTTTCCATTACCTCATGCACTACTCAACTTTATATGCAATAACTTATCTTCTGCCTTTAGGGAAAACTCATAGGCTTCTTCCTTGGTTTGGATCTGAGTCATAATCAAATCTTCTTAGATGCTAGAGTGAAACCCATTTAGTTATTATGTGACTTTCTCATTTTGCACTTCATTATGATCTCCCTTGATAGTGATCTCATAGAATTATTTATTGTATTATTTGAATTATAACTCCTTCTGCCTAATATTTTGAAGTCTTTTGAATAATTCCAATTGATAATTTTTAGGTAATAACTTCCATTTTAGCTTTAAGAACATCCTAACCCATCGTACTAGCTTATCCTTCCCTTTCCTACACCATTCAATTTAAACTTATTTCCTCCATAGTTCAACATGCCCCTTTAACTTTGTATGCACCAACCTGACACATTAAGGGTCATCAATGTCTTCGTATTCAAAGTAATCCTCCATATTATTGAGCCAATCAAAATCTTCTTTGGGTTCAAATGTCCTAAAAACATGGTACTTTGTCTTTATGTTCTTGACAATATGTGAAATATTCCTTAGGACCATCTTTTTGCTAATAACCATTTTCTCTTCAACATCTCCATCACTTTCAATTACCTTGACACGTTGTCCTTCTGCTATGGTATCAATTTCATCACCCTTGGGATGAATCTTTGCTACTTGACCTCATCAACAACATCTAAGCATGTTTTAATGACATGCAAGACATGCAAGCCCTCATCCAATCTTCCTATTATGTTCACTACTATAGCATATTTACTAGTAACTTTCCTAGGCAACATCTTTTAATCTAAACACATGCTCTACTTTTGTAAGTCCTCTATTGACAATCCTATGTAAACAACATTTCCCCATAATTAACAAGATTTGGAACCTTTTTTATTTATACCAACTGACACAATTTTATATGGGTTCCACTTAAGGAATGCCCAACCACATAACCAAATGATAATCTCACTCACTTATTTTCTCTAGATACACACACCTACAATGAGGCTAAACTATTAAAAGTTATATTAACTTCCAAAATAGAGTTAAATGTCTTTCCTTTACATTAGCCACATGATATGCTACAATATTACCGCCTTGGAATTCTTGGATTTATATTAAAGGATACCAAGACTATAGGGCTTGATCATTTTCCTAAATTCCTCTTAGTCTACTTATTTTTGGTAGAGTTCCTCTATGGCATCATCTCCCCCAAAAAAGAACCTCGATACCTCCATTGATAGGCCTTCAAACTATATTGATGGATTGATTCCCACCCAAAGATGTAACTATCAACACCTTGTAGTTAATGTCGTGTGGATCTAATCCGATCTAGGTTGGACAGGCATGGATCCTCATGAAATCATGCTACCAAAATCCTAGATAACAAATCTAGATGGATACGCATGTATTGGTTTCTAAAATATTTTCCCATTGTGGTAATGTGTTTCATACGTTTCTAGTCAAACTATTATACAAACCTATCAAAATTCCATGTTGCACTTAATCAACTAGCTAACCTCAGGATTGAGCTCACCTCATTTAGCCTTGCATGTTGTTCACATGACCTTTACTTAGGTGGGATTATAGATAATGAAGTGGTGCGTATGTCATATTCCAACTTGTGTGCAAGATTCCTATGCCCATTTTTAGTATTATGAAGATCACTTTCTACCTTTATGCACTCATGCATTTGAATTCCTACTCAAAAATGGACTTAGTTTTCCCAGAGGATGGAAGATGAATCTATTCATGAGATGCCCCTGATTTGAAAGAAGACAATGTTTGCAAGCCTAGAACCACAATATAATCTTTGAGTGATCTTTGAGAGCTCTGTACACCTATTATGAACGTTATATAACTAAGAGCCCATTATTCACCTTTTGAAAGTAGTTGAAATATTTATTTTGTGCAAGTATAAACCACCTAATATAAATTGTGTTGTGTAATGTTACTTTGATGTTATTTAGTCTTAATTTGTCTATGAGTAAATGAAACAGGGTTGCCATTCACTGAGAACCTAGTGTATTGTAGGTGGTGATGCATATCATGTCTGTCCTTTTGCAAGATTGTTCTTGCTTAGTTTGAGTGCGGGTTAGAACTAGGCTACGTGTGAAGAGCCATGTTCATTTGGATTTTTGTGAGACATATTTAGAGCATAAATTTTCTCCATGAGTGATTACCATGATGAGAAATAAAACACTCACAAATAAATCTATGATAAAGGATTTGACACTACAATTCAACACTAAAAGATGCAAAGTTCATTGTGTGTGAAGTTATTGGCATACCTACTATGGCGTGAAGTTAGTCTAATACCATCCTATGTCGAAAAGCACAGTAAAGGGATGTTAGTTGGCTAATGTAGTCGTCGTTGCAACATGCAAGCCGTTGTGGGGGAAGATTTTAAAACTACCTTCTGGTTTTAACATAAGCATCAACAGGGTTAATCATTTACAATTTCCAATCGTCCACTTTATGTGTTTCTCATGATCATCTTGCCTCGTTCGAAGGACTAGCTTGCCCATAATGGTTGTGAATTGGTGTCTGCATTCTTCCGTCGTGTCACTTACATTTTCCAATCTATATTAAGTAAGAAAAAAAATTATAGTGGGCCCGAAAACAGAAAAAAAACCAACGTTATACACTGGATGGAAGATTGGAGGAGAGACCCTCCCATCATTGACAACTTTTAGAAGTCCTATCTATTGAAATTTCATAATAATAATTTAGAGGTCACATCTATTGACGCTAGGGTAGGCTAGGCTATATTGATATGAGAATAGGCCGGCTACAGACCACAGACTAGTGACGAATGGGTCGCTAGGGAAGGGTAAAAGTGAGTAATGTTGAGTTACAGACGAGTTTTAAAATGGGCATAAATAGGCGCATTGCTACAATCTTCTTATCCAATTTGCAATCCTGCCTTCTGTTTCAGACGAGTTTTAAAATGGCCGTGATGAATTGTGTTATACGGAGTGAGTTTCAACTCAACTTTATAGCAGGAATGGGATGTGTAGGAAAGACTCCACAGACATGTTTGTCGTGTGTGATTGCTGCAGAATGGAAGGATGTGGATATAAATTTCTGGATGTTTACGCTCCAGTGGAACGGCAGAAGCGAGGTGGGGTGAAGTGTCTGTCACACCATAACTCTCAGATTTGTGAGGGAGGCAAAGTATGTTAGTGTATTACATGCATTACAGCAGTTATCTTTCAGTTATGCTTTCGTTAGCTTTCAGTGGATCATGCAAGCGCTGGTCACTAGCATACTTCACTATGATTAAGCCTAGTTAGGTTTAATATAGATGATGTTAAGTGGGAATTTATTCATTTGTAAACTCCACTAAACAGTAATGGCTTTACCTATATGTACACTCATCTTTTCATTCAATTTAATGGTGAACAATCTTCTTTGCTAATGCTTGTTTTTAACCCAGGTATTTTTCTACATGGTCTCAGAGCAGATCTATGTTAACCAATAGTTTGCACGAAGAGCCTTTGGGCTGAGCCTTTGGAAAGCTAACTTTATAATCAAACCGTTCTCCTTCAAGGTTGGGATTTCACCCTTATTTCTGGCAGATCAATTGACAGGAATTCACTGTGGATCTCTCTCTCAAACGGCGCATGTCTCTGATTTCCAGACCTGCTGGAGTTTTACATGGCAGCGCCCAACTTTTTTGGCAATTTTAAGACCTGTGCATGAACCATGGTGGCCCCTGGTAATTTGCAAAAGTGGGCGGCGCATATCTCTCCACAAGATGTGAAAACAAAGGTTGGATATAACATTGTGCATGCATAAGTGGCGCCTCAATAATCTCCAAGTTAAAAGACAAAAATTTTATAATCTTTTTAGAAAATATTCTATTTTTTACCATTTTCAAATAGTTCTTTTTTATTTCTGAAAATATTAAAAATTAGAACCTGTTTTAATTTTATTTAAAACAGTTTTACTTTTTAACAATTAAAACATTTTCTATAATTGTTCTTCGGAGAAATGAATGTTCAAGTGTATGGGTAATGATATTTTTATCTTTTGTTGTTTTGAGGAGGTCAGGTTCTCTGTTCCAGTTTTAATGAGTTGCTGGAAGGTCCCTTTCTTATTTATTTGGCTTGAGCATTTAAACTTTAAGTGCAATGTAATCAAATAGACTATTAATGACAGAAAAAGTAATTTGCTATAAGTTTTGATTGGTAATTCAGAATTGAGTGCTACTTTTTTTAAAAGTGCATATTTTTTCGTCCTCTTTCCATTGGTCTATTTTAATTTGTAAAATGCATTTAAGTTATAAAGTGTCAAATTTAGGGGGTTTATCGGCCACACTAGTTTTCTACAACGTACATCATGCAGTGATTGCTCTCATCTATATGGGACTCATTTTCAGCCTAGTCTGAAGTTCATCTCTAGATCATGCACAATTTTTTTCAGTTACTCCAGCACTGATTGCTCATTTGGATGCATTCTCGGCTATTCCTGATGTCTCTTTCATGAGCATGCTTTAGGGGTTCAT
The DNA here is from genome assembly GCA_037957365.1 of Torreya grandis. Classification (NCBI taxonomy): domain Eukaryota; kingdom Viridiplantae; phylum Streptophyta; class Pinopsida; order Cupressales; family Taxaceae; genus Torreya; species Torreya grandis. Next base: position 638,005 of record JARHVA010006057.1, read on the forward strand.
TTTAGAGTATATTGTGCATTTGTGCACTTTTTTGGTGTCTTCTCTTAGTCATATTGACTTGATTTGAGACATTTCAGATGAGGAGAGTTATTTCATCTCCAGTGATCGTTCCTGGGAAGGATAATTATGCTTCTTGGCATGCTTATATAGAGCACTTGCTCACACACAAGAATCATATTACATTTATAAATGGATAGATTCTTGCACCCACTAATTCTATTTGGTTCAATAAGTGGGCTAATACTTATGACAAGGTTTTTGCCACTCTGTTACTTCATGTTTTCATGGATCTGCATTGTTATGTGGAATATACAGAGTGTCCATGCACTGTTTGGAACATATTACAGTCTTTTCAGTGATCCTACAAAGATTTATGTCACACCTCCTCCACTTCTTATTGTCTTTTCTGAGACTATTTTACTCTCTCCTCATGCTTTTATTTCTTGTGATGATACATCTATGGTGGATAGTGTTGTTCATTGTGTCGAGCCCCCACTACAAGATGGGACTTTGCTACATCTTAGTTGTCCTATTACAGATTCTACTTTCATTTTTGTGCATATTGTTGCTCTTTCATAGCCTTCACAGACTTGCATTTTAGAGGACTTTACTGATTTTAGTATGAGTACACATATTATGAGCATCGACGACTCATTTCTTCATATGGACATTCTTTCTTCAGTTGGTGAGTCATGCTCCACTATTCACATAGACATTCCTTTAGTGAATGTTCCATGTCTATGTTCTTCTCTGGCTATTCTCTCTCCTTCATTGTTTGCTTCTTCAATGCCATCTTCTACAATTAGCTCTCTGATATCTAATTAAACTTTGGCACATTCAAGCTAGAGATCTACATCATGATTCCTATCTACACTCTACTTGAGTGGGAATTCAGCAGTTTGGCAACTTGTGGTTTCTTTCTTCCGAAAAGAAGAGATAGTATTTATTGCAGAGGGACCTACTACATCATTCACCATATGACATTTTGTGCATACACTCTCTCTCTTCTTTGTGGAGGCACACACATTTCACATTTTTTAGGATACTGGGATCATCACTATGTAATTGGGTACCTCATTAGGCCTTGTTGTCAGGACCCAATTTTACAGCCCACTTAAGCTATGCTTAAGGGGGGTGTTGGACTGGGCTTTCTAGTCTCAACTTCTTTTCTTTGTCTCTCTTTTGTGGGGGAATTTTTTTTCCCATTGGGTTTTCTCCTTTTACTTCACTTATTGAGAGTTGCATTGTATGTGGGTACTTCATCAAGCCTTGTTGTCAGGGCCTGTCTTTTCTTTTCTCCTTGCCTAAGATATGCTTAAGGGAGGGTGTTAGTGTATTACATGCATTACAACAGTTATCTTTCAGTTATGCTTCCATTAGCTTTCAACTGATCATGCAAGCGCTGATAACTAACATACTTCACTATGATTAAGCCTAGTTAGGTTTAGCATAGGTGATGTTAAGTGGGAGTTAATCCATTTCTAAACTCCACTAAACAGTAATGACTTTGCCAATATGTACACTCATCTTTTCATTCAATTTAATGGTGAACAGACTTCTTTGCTAATGCTTGTTTATAACCCAAAAATTCGTGTATTTTTCTACAAAGTGCAGAAACATTGCTAAAATATTACAACAAATTTATAATACAAAAATGAAGACAAATCTGACTAGTAAGATACACTTGGAGAGGTCGATTTGAGGGTGGTATTTATGAGACCTCAAATTAGTATTTGAGGTGTTATTAATCCTTAGGAGAGGGCTATTGTTTGCAATGTCAAGATATATTAAGTTTCCAAGCATACTATTACAAAACTATATTGTATTGTTCTTTGGTATTTTAGGAAGGATAATATTAAAAAAATAACAGTGTGGAATAATCCATCATCACTTTTCACTATTCATTTGTGTTCTGAATGAAGTGAATCTCACAGCTAATGTGTTACAATAAGCATGTTGTAAACTCTCTACTCCATGAAGATTTCTTGTCTCCTTATCTCTGATTCAGAATTGATTGATACTCCAAGTGAAATCTTTCTTTTAAGAAAAATATACTGCACTATGTAATTCATCTAGGAAATGATTAATTATAATAATTAAAAAAATTTTTTGATGGTGTATTTGGATGAGTTCATTGTTATTTGGACATGTCATGGGTCATCCTTCTTACACATTATTGACAACAATAAGCACTTTGACTATATAGGATAATTCTTGCCTTGAGCATTTGTTGTATTATATTTTCAATTTCAATTTTTGTACATAGTGGATAGGCACTTTGGATAGACAGGATAATTCCTGTCTTAAGTATTTGTTGTACCATATTTTTAATTTCAATTTTTATACATATGAATAATTATAAAGCTTAATGTTTGGTGGTTGGATATTTGGTACGAGTGACATAATATGATCATGATATCTTTTGTGTTGTAATACTTTTGACGTATGCTCAAACATTATTATCACCTAACTATTGCATGTATATCTTAGCATATACGCACCTTTGCTTGTTGTCCTAATAAAAAAGTTGTGCCACAAACCCATCCACTCCAATCTAAATAATATTCTACATTGATGAGATTTAACTAAATGTGGGGACTTTGAACAAAGCTTACATAGTTTAAATTTTGTACATTTTGTTCAATTCAATCGTTCTCAAGGTAGTAAACCGTTCAATTCATAATACAATGTCTATATCATTGGGCTTCTTATAGAGTTTCATCATGGAAGGCCAAATTCAAATTAAGATCCGATTGGTTACAAGATGATTTAAAAAAAAAGAGAAAATAAAAAATGTAAGCCAACAAAAAGAGATGAGGAAAAAAAGACCCAGAAAAAGAACTTACCGCGAATCGTTGACCTATGTTATGGGTAGATCAGAATTGTATACCCACAATTATGATGGAAGAAAAATAATATAATAAATCGTGATGAAGGAAAAAAAAATAATATAAAAAAATGAGGAAAAGATCTTCGAACATTAAAAAATATGAAAAAAATAAAAATTTGAAGAAATATTAAAAAATAAGAATATGTAAAGAGAAAAGAAGAAATATAATCACACACAAAAGTAACAATAAATATTTAATTAAAATTAATTATCTATATCCATGAAACTTACAAAAATATTACAATAATAAATTTTTTATAAAAAAATTATATCTACAACATAATAAGTTAAAAGATTAAATATTTATACAAAAATATCAAACAACTAAAGAAAATCAACTATAAACATATATAAAACAAACAATAACAATAACGTGCAAGCAATAACATGTCTAACTATATATATAACTCTTAATTTAAAAAACACATCATATGAACTAACGTGTAATCGCGTAACACTCGTTGCCATTCACATTTGATTAGGTACACATAATAAAGGGTGTTTAGGAATAGCACCATCAAATATGGTGTAAACTGAAAGTTCTATAAAATATTTAATCAAAACTAAGATTTTCATATCAAATGTAATCAAACCTACCATTGAAGAGGGTAGAGGGACATATTTTAAATGATTTTTTAATAATGTTTTAGTGATATGTGCCCACAATGTAAAGTAGTCAAAGAAACTTATAATGTATGAGACCACTTTATATTTTTATTGTGGGGAGGCACCTTACTATGCTATGAATACAAGGCGTGCTATCTGGCACCTTACTATGCTACAAATACAAAACATGCAATCCTTACCCCTTACAAGATTTGAACCTATAACCTTCCTTCCAAAAACAAATGTTCTTCACCATTAAACCAACTCAAATAAACTAAATAAATAGAACAAAATCATTAACTATACAAACAATTAACTGTTAACGTCCTTAATATTCTGAAAAAATAATGTCATCCTCGGATAAACAGTATAGGAAGAAGGTATTCTAACATTAAAATTCGAATGGAAAATGGAGTCCCTTAGTTCACATCGTCAATATGGCAACTTTGGCGTTTTTGGGTTTTGGCTTTAACTTTAACCCCTCTAAAATTACAAAGTTACCACGACGTGTATTCTTTTATGAAGGAATTTATATTTTATGATCTATATACTAAATATTTTTTCCTACTTGGATTTCATGGCACTTTGTCCGGTTCAGACCCCACAGCCAAAGAAACAAAAGGCCAAAATTCAATACCGGGTTTAAGTATAAAAGTTACTCCCGGTGAATCTTAGGAGGACATATCCAGCCGAGCAGTGCAGGAGTCACTGACGAGAATAGGGACATTTCAGAAAACTTGACACTAAGGGAGATGGACGGTCCAATACTTGACAGGCTAGAGGAGGATGTGGGGACCCAAATCTTGCATATCTTTATGATGACAAATAGATGAATTTTTGTTTAGTTTTAGAGAAATGTGTATTTAATATTAGTGTATTGATATTCTAGCTTTCTTTTTTTTAAATGTAATCATTATTTATTATATAAATTATTACATTATTGTCAATACATTTTATCTCAACATTTTTATATTAATATAAAATATATAAGTTTAATTAATCTTATTGAGTTCCTCTCAATATATATGAATTAGGTAGTATTATATTAATTGATATAATAAATATATAAGATTATTCAAATAACAAAGAAAATGTTGTAAGGGAATATGTCATAAAGTCATCAAATTAGGTAAAGCATAAAAATAAATCAATAAAAGACTAGGTTGAACCTATAAAATATTTATTAAATTAAAAGAGTAACTACCAAAAGGTTAATCAATTATTGTAAAAAGATCAACAGAAGGGGTTCTTTATAATGGGGATCCCCTGAGCTAGAGCCCAACAAGTCACCCCCTCTCTAAGAAATGGGGTCCCAACCAGAACTAGTAGTGATATGATCACCTTCCTCCTGAAAAATTTTTATATTTATTTGAGCGATGCTGAGAACTCACAATGCAAACCTTCGAAACTTGTTATCAAGGAGTGGTTGACAAGCCACCTTGTGAGCTCCCTCGTGGATAATTCAATTTGCATTGCCCCATAGGAGGTGAAGAGACCGAACCATAAATGTGTGAAAATGGTGGAGGCGAATATCCCCACCCTTTGCATGGGGCTAGGGGAAGAGAAGGGAGGCACAAAGGAGATCCTTGGGTTCTATTACGAGAGCAAAAATGCCAAACTTTCCAAATTTTGGAGTAGTTCGATGACATCCTAAAATTGTCACTGAGGAAGATATGATGACAACTTAAAGGCTTTGGATGAAAAGGGATGAAGAAATCATGAATCCAATTCCATGCATTTTAGGCCTTAGAGCAAAACCAAAATAAGTGCATTAGAATCTCCAAATGTCCTCAAAACAGACATGACAGATGAACCAACCGTAACTACACAAGATGTCTCCTAAGTGGTAATCTTTGATGGAGCAAACACTAAACAAAGTGAGCTAGCTTGGGTTCAGTACAAGTAGTCCAAACAATTTGGAAATAGGGAGCACCAAACATCCTATCTAATATTGAGTGCTTCAACCATCAAAAGATGAGGAGAAAACCATTCATAACCCTTACAAGTGGTGTAATTTTTGAAAGGTTCCATATATTTTTCATTTTACTTGTCAAAAAAGTTATATCTTTCTCTTACAATAAAAAATCAACATCCTATCCTATCAGCTTTTTTACTTCTAAGATGTAACAAAATTAAAAAATAAATTGTACACATAGGAAAGGTCATTGTCATATTCACAATATATGATATGAATGTATACATGCACCTTTTCATAATTTTTAATTTTAAAAATTAAAAAACTATATACCCAATATTATTCCAAGAAAAAAACTCAAAACATTTTCTAATTGTTGTTCCTTGGCCTTCATTAACACAACATGTGGGACTCACCAAAATATTAAACATGGATTTAAAACATTTAAACAAGATAATATAATATAATATAGAATTAATGGTTCTTCAAAATCTAAATAAGTAAAGTGAAAACTAATAAAAAAAAAAATTTGATTGAACCAATGAGATACAAGTCTACATATCATAAGAGTTTACAATTAGAATTTCAGGGTATCTAGACATAAAGAATACCTATAATGTGTTCTAAATGTTTTTTTTTTTTTTTGCATATAAAATTTCATCAAATTTGTAGAGTATTTATTCACATAGACCTCATTCTAGTGAATATTGTTAGAATTTTCAAGTCATTTCATCAAGTGTACCAACATTTTCTAGTGATCGTCTACATTTAGGAAGTAAACAAACTATACATTTTCTAGACTCATATAATAATCTCTAAAACACAAAATATAAAACTTAAACATTTTTGAAGTCTAAAATATTTAATTTTATATTTATTTTATTAAATTATTCTGAACAAAAAAATAAGCCAACTGTAAATTAAAATCACCCCAATCCAAAAATTAATAAGCAAATCTTGTTACACATAAAACTTATATAGAAACATAATTTTATGTTACATGCTATGAAAGACTTAATCAAATATACAATGAAAACCCTTACCTTAAAAAACCAAGGAAGATTATGTGAAAAATTGTTTTTCCTTTGAAACTGGAAGAGAAATAGACACTCAATTGTTTTTTGAAACCAAGATCATAGTCATGTTTACTTTAAATATTAACATGTATATGAAATTTACAACTTATTTTCAGGAAAATAGGGAGAAATTTGAGATTTTTAAGGGAGATGCACCAGAAGTGATGCACATTAATTTGGTACCTAATTGATGACATGTCAACACTTAAAGTTAGTTTAGAGTGTCTATTATAATGAAAGGAGTCATTTGAGTACCAAATTAAAAGTTAGACTAAAAGGCTATACATAAAATCTTAAATAAAGTATTAGTGGCAGCCAAAAGTCACACATTTAAATATTATTTAGTAGATCTATTTTCACATTATGCAAGCACCTTATGATAAAACCTCACACACCACTTTTTAAAAACATATTTTGGGCATTGAAAGAGCCCATACTTGCGTTGCACCACACCTAACAAGTTTTAATTTACATAGGTGTTGAAGTTGGATAATTAATACATTGTATTAGAGGCAAATTTTATAGTGCAAGCATGTGTTTGTGTATGGTATAGCCCTTCTAAACAACACAATGACATTTATAACACCAAGGCAACAAAGCATTAGATTGAGGTAGAGCTTTGTGAAATGCTTCGGTACATCACACCACCTATTTTAATTTAAGCAGTAAGCCAAACAACAACATGCATTGGATATAAACCACATGAATAAAATATAAAGTTGTGCATTTAAGCTTTGATAATGGGAAGTGTTTCCATATTCAACATAGTCCTTGAACCTTGTTGAACATGCTATACTATATCATTCCCATACAAGAGTAGGAGACATAAAGTCCCCTTCAAGTCAAGCCCTTACATCTCTTATAAAAATTACATTTTACTAAAAATACCATTAAAACCACCCTCAATTTCTCACATCACCTCACCTAGTACATAGGACTTTATTCCTATATTCTATAGCTAATGTTATGGAAGGATGTATCCTTCCTCATGGATATGGAATGCTTATGAGCATAATAATGTAATTATTTTTAGTATTTGTCTTATCATTTTATGATCACATTTAACTTTACGTATTTTTTAACATAGTCCCAAATTCATACTAAATGATAAATGTTAATAAAATTTCCATATTTTATGATGCAATCTGATTTATATTTTTACGAGTTATAGAGTGTAAGCCCTAGGTTGTTAAATGGGTTGAGTATAGTAAATCAGGGTATAAAATATGAAATAAATACGATGACTGATTTACAATAGAATTGGCCTAGTTTGACCTTTTTATAAATAATAATAAATGATATAAATAATTACTTAGCTTGAAACTAACTGAGATGAAAGATTTGGAGGCTATAAACTGGGATATGAGCTTATTTGAGTGTCAGAGATAGGATCAAAGTGTCAAAATCCTTATTAGACATTAGTGCCATAACTGTATAATAGGTCCAATAGTTATAATGTCCTCCTCCTAGCACTAGTATCATATGTGTAAAACTACTCTAAGATTCTCAGTACACCTCTGTTGGAGTCTATCAAGCCTATTCTTGTGCACACAAATTATGATTCCCTATTAGTCATCTAATTTGATTGATTTTGCATGTAAAACCTAGACCTATATGGTTTTAGGACATTTGATTGGCACATGTATCAAAGTGTGATGTTAATGGGGTAGTCTAGACATTCTCAACACCCTAGTGTGATGAGAGTTGCCTCCATACCAATACTGTGAAGAGGGATCAAGCCTGATACAATTCTCCCCATCTAAGTGATAGTGCAATTGCAAGCGAAGCTAATATGAATGGTGATTTTAGTGCCTTGGCTAAATCTTGATGATGTAGAGCATATATCAAACATACTCACTCTACACCTTTCCTCAAGATACACTTATTCAATAACAATGGTTTACACTTTTTGTTAAGGGTTATTGTGTACAATCATCTTGCGAGAATTGGTTTCAAATTTTTAAATTATGATTATATGGGTCTCATTAACCTCTAAATCACATATAAAAACCTCTCTTCACTATCCACAACTCTTCATAACTTCTCAAGACTCTACTCACTCCCTTACACAACTCAGTCAATAGTCCTCGTAGCCTTGTTTTTGGGATTTTTACCTTGGTATGGAATTGTACCTTCTCCAATTTGAAACTTGATTATCTATTTAGATACCCTTTTTCACAAACCTTCTAGTCACAAGGTTACATGTCTTTTTTCAATCCTTAAGTCACTTTTCTAAAATCAAATAGCTCCCTATTTACCCTTAATTAGGACTTATAGGTCTTTATCATTGTTTGTCATACACGGTTCTCGTTGTCAGTAGGAAAACCTTATGAAACATTCTAAAAACATACTTGCATACCAAATTTCAATGTATTTGATGGTTAGAACCTTAGATATGGGTCAAACCCTAGTTTAGGGTTTCTTCATCATTGTCTCAACCTAAGGGCTAAAAAAATTCATTTTATCACGGTTGGATGGGTTTAAAAAGTTTATGTGAGGTTACCTAGGTCTGTTTTATCCTTTAGAACATTTTCCAATCATTAGATGTCATCAATCTAACCACTATCTATAACTTCCAACTCAAGATATACTTTACTGGATGATAAATCTCACTCTATAGGTTTGTTTTAAGCCTTGACAACACTTACCACATTATTAAACAAAAAAAAGGTGTTAAAAAATTTAAATATACTATTTTATGCTTAACAAAATTTTCCTTAGCATGGCATCTTGGTTCTTGATCATGTCTCTCAAAAAATCCAAAGCACAGTCCACCTTGTCAACAGTCACTACAAAAAATAGGGGTCAATCTTGTAAACTTTGTTTATAAAATGGTTTATTGATTGTAGTTGAATATCTATACCTCTAAAAAAATTCACTCAACCTTCAGAGGCATGTTAAACTACTGCTCCCACATCTTTTATCACAATAATGGCCAAATATAGTCTACATATAAAGAAATAATTTCCAAACAGGGGTCCATTCCTATTATGTGTATGAATATCAAATACTTGTACAATATCTTGACAAATCACATCTCCAACACACTCAACTATCTTTCAAAATCATGTATAATAATTACCAAATATCTTTGGATCATCTACCATGCTAGAATCAGTTTGTAACACAAACAATAGGGTCTGCAATTGAGACAATTTCAATAGGGTTTCCTTATCTATCCTCTATATTTTCAAGGTTTCTTCATTATAAAAAATTCACTAGCCTTCAATCACATATGAAAGCAATTATCAATTAAATGATTTCATCAATCAAACTATGCAATCAATAATCAACATTAGAAATGGTCACTAAACAAGGTCTGTAATTCATTCATTCATGATAACAAGGTTTTAAAAAACATCATCATATCTTCATAACTATATTATCAAATGCATTATCCATTAATATCCTTCAAATGGATTATGAGAATCACACCCCTAAAATGACTCCAGTACTCCTATATTTCTATATCAGTTGCATAACTAAATCTTGATCACTTTTCCCACATAGGGGTTTTTCTTGTCAAATTACTTTATGACTTGATTTTCACTATATGACTTATCTATAAACATAACAATAGAATAATGAGAACTTATAAAGCTCCTACCATGCCTAGACACTTAGATACACTTACCATATCTTTCCACCTTATATAATTGCTCAAAATTCCTTAGATAAGACTTTGACACATTCAAATTTTCGAATGGTGATTTTGGCGAGAAAATGAATAATTCAAATTCTATGCCTCTTTAGACCAACTAGACTCCTTCCATGGACTTCAACTGACCTCTAAAAACTATAAGCACCTATAGAACAATTTAAGATAAAATTGAAGAACATTTGGGGTTCTCATGGGATGCCCCTACATCATACTACCAAGCTAGAAATATCTTTGCCATAGGTTCTTGAGTGATCCACCTGGTACATGATGCTTGAATGTAGTGAACCTCCATATATAAGGTATTCACTTCCAATTACCTCCATAGAGATGTACATGCTCTTGGGCCTCACATTTTGGCCTTTTTTTCTTCCTTTTCATACCTACACATGAAACAACAATGTTAAGAAAAATATATTTGTTTCCATCTTTAGCCTGCCTTGATGGTGTATACCAATCTTCCTCGTCTTCAATACGATCCAACTTCTCCTTCTCTCCATCTTCAAATACTGCTACAAGTATGAACTCTTCTTCTTTTACCAATGCTTCTTCTACTTCCCATTCAACTTCATGCATCACTTCTTGTTCCTTACATACCTCATACGTATGTACACTTTGGATTTGATATTGTTCATCAGCATTATCTTGATTGCCCTCAATCTCTTGCATATCCATGGGTTACATATTCTTTTTCCATCTCTTATCTTCTTGATTTATCACTCCCACATAGTCACCTTGTGCATGGGCCTGCTGTATATTGTCCATCTCATCAACTTCCTCCTCTTGTCCAAGACTCTCTTTCAAACATTTGGATCTATCTACTCTTCCTTATTTAGCTGCCTGATCGCTACCTGCATTTAGTTAAAAAAAAAACTCATTAGACACAAAACATGGAACCTTTACCTTGTACATTTCAATCTCTAGATTTCTCTTCACTTGCTTAGTGTCAATCCCAAGCCATTGCTCATACATATTAGCTGCTATATATATCACCATCTTGTTGTCTCTTCTTTCATGGACTTGGTTGTCATGCTTTCATTCAATTTTTTTCCTTTAAGCACTCTCTTAGGTTTTATACCTTCCTTAATTTTATAATTGTTTACTTCCACCTTACATTCTTCTTTTCCTTCTATCATGTCCATCTTTGTGGACTCACAAATCATCACATCAACCAACTCAACACAAGTCACCTCTTCCTCTTTCTTGAGTGATTTGATCAAACCAAAACTCTCCATTTATTGAATCCACTATTGTCTTGTCATCATCATCATCATCATCATCATCATCATCATGATTTTCTCATCTCTTCTATATTCTTCACCTTTCAATGGAACAAGTATATATGTCTGTCCATGCTACTTAATAGTATATGTGTTAGCTTGACCATCATGTATGGAATGCTTGTCAAACTAACATGGTCTACTTAGAAATAAATAACACACATCTATAGGCAAAATATCACATAACACTTGATATTTATACCTTCCTATCTGAAACTCAACCCAACTCTGTTCACTTACTAGAATATGATGACCCTTCTAAACCCATGCAACTCTTTATGGTTCTAAATGTGGCATTCTATTTAATCTCAACTTATACACCATCTCTAAAGAAAATATATTGGTAGTAATACCTCCATCAATAACTAAATTGCAAACTTTACCTCTTGTCCTACACCTGGGCTTGCGTAAGCTTCTCCTTTAAACTAGTTTCTTGACTTGATTTTGTTGTAATAGTTCTCTACTCATGAGTAATGACTCATTCCTATCATGCCTTCTATCTTAATTTTAATCTCTCTGATGTTGCATATTTATTCTTATATTCCTTGGACACTCTACTACCGTATGTCCCTCTCTATGGTAATTCCAATATTGTCCCTAAAATATCTATCTTAGCCCATGTCTTATCAGACCTTCTTCCCTTTTCATTCTGCCATCTAATAATGGTATATTATGCCTTGCATGGTGTTATTCCATGATTTTTTATTTAACTACTACTACTACATGTCCTTGTGGTCTCCCTTCTCCCTTGAACCACTTCTTTATTTCCTCTCTCTTCCATCCTTGCTTGCAAAGGTACTGCTTCACCTTGCTACCTATCATCTCTTTCTTCTCTTTCTATCATTGCTCTTTGTTCTCTCTCTCTGAGAATATATTTTATAGTCTCCATTCTCATCACTAATGGAGTAATCAGCTGGTTCATTATCCTAACCATATCATCTTCATTCTTGTTAGCTCTCTCCGTAGAGCACTATCTTTGATCACCTATTTTGCAATGCACTTCAAAACACATAATGTCAATCTTATTCAAAATCCACAAAATATTTTTTTAGATAGGATACCAAAATTATGTAAAGCATATACCAAACACACTCAGTCTACACCTATCCTCAAGATACACTTATTCAATAATGATTTTTTACACTTTTTGTTAAGGGTTATTGTGTACAATAATCTTGTAAGAATTGGTTTCAAATGTTTCAATCATGCTTATATGGGTCTCATTGATATCTCAATCACATTTTAACACCTCTCTTAATAGTCCAAAAATATTCATATGCTTTCCAAGACTCTACTCACTCCCTTCCACAACTCAGTCAATTGTCCTTGTAGCCCTATTTTTGGGCTTTTTACCTTGGTATGGAATTGTACCTTCTCCAATTTGAAAATTGATTATCTATTCAAATACACTTTTTAAAAAACCTCATATTCATAAGGTTACATGTATTTTCTCAATCTTTAAGTCACTTTTCTAAATTCAAATAGCTCCATGTTTACCCCTAATTAGGCCTTATAGGTCTTTATCACTGTCTATCATACAATTTCCTCACTATCAGTAAAAAAAACCTTATGAAACATTCTAAACACCTAATAATCACTTATCACTAACCAACACCTATTTTCATACCAAATTTCAATGGATTTGATGGTTAGAACCTTAGATATGGGTCAAACCCTAGTTTAGGGTTTCTTAGTCACTGTATTAGCTTGAGGGCTAACAAAATTCATTTTCTCACACTTGGGTGGGTTTCAAAAGTTCATGTGAGGTTACCCAAGTCTATTTTACCCTTTAGCACATTTTCCAATTATTATATGTCATCAATCTAACCACTGTCTATAACTTCCAACTCAAGATATAGTTGATTGGCTGATAAATCTCACTCTACAGGCCTATTTTAAGCCTTAACAACACTTACCACATTATTAAAAAAATAAAAGGCATTAAAAACTTTAAATGGAATCACATATGATTATAAAAATTTTCCATAGCATGGAATCTTAGTTCTTGATCATGTCTCTCAAAAAATCCAAAGCATAGTCCACCTTGTTAACAGTCACTATAGAAAATAGGGGTCAATCTAGTAAAGTTTGTTTACAAAATGGTTTCTTGATTGTATTCGAATCTCCCAATATCCAATAGCATTAAATAAAACTTTAGAAGCATGTGACACTACTGTTCCCACATATTTTAACGAAATAATGGCCAAATATAGTCTGCATATAAAGGAGTTTCTAAACAAGGGTTTGTTCCTATTATGTGTATTAATATCAAATACTTATACAATATCCTAGAAAATCACATCTCCAACACACTCAATTATCTTTTAAGATAATGTAAATAATTATGAAATATCATTGGATCATTTACCATGCTAGAATCAGTCTGTAACACAAACAACATGGTCTACTCTTGAGACCATTTTAATAGGGTTTCCTTCTCTTTCCTTTATCTTTTCAAGGTTTTTTCACAATGACACATTTACTATCCTTTAATCACATATTAAATCAATAATTAATTCCATTCTTCTATCAATCAAACTATGCAATCAACAATCAACATTCGAAATGACCACTAAACAAGTTCTGTAATTCATTCATTCATGGCAACATGGTTTTACAAAAAATAATCATATTTTCATAACTATCTTATCAAATACATTCTCCATTAATCTCCTTCGAATGGATTATGAGAATTACACTCATAAAATGACTCCAATAATCCTATATTTCTATATCAATTGTATAACTAAATCTTGATCACTTTTCCAACGTAGGGGTTTTTCTTGTCAAATTATGTTATGACTTGATTTTCACTATATGACTTATCTATCAACATAAAGATAGAATCACGAGAATTTATAAACCTCTTACCATGCAAAAACACTTAGATACACTTACCATATCTTTCTACCTCATAGAATTTCTCAAAATTCTTTAGATAAGACTTTGACACATTCAAATTTTCAAATGGTGCTTTTGCTGGGAAAATGAATAATTAAAATTCTATGCCTCTTTAGACCAACTAGACTCATTCTATGAACTTAAAATGACCTCTAACAACTGTTAGACACCTATAGACTAGACTAAGACAAAATTTAACAAATTTTGGGGTTTTCATGGGATGCCCCTGCATCGCTTAAGATTAAAAATATGTGTATTTTGAGTTTAGGAAGATTATAGATGACTGTATGCATAAGTAGAGAAGAATAGCGATTAATAACATTGACTGTGCACAACTTGTTCTAAGTTAGTTTGTGTTATTGCATCTAATTTCCATCTAGTTAATATAGGGATGAAATTCATCTATATATATATAATATTTTGATACTTGTGTGTGTCTTAAAATAGGTCTATGCTGACCCTAGGTGGTTGTTGATTTGAAAATATATTTGTTGGTGACAAAAGGTAGGAAAGTGATAATAACATCAAAATTAGAACACTACTGTCATTACTGTTACTATCCAAGTTTTTCTGCTAGTGTCTAGGTGGTAGAACTTGAGGTATTAGGGGATAAGATACTAAATTGAGGATCTGGGTTGACTTGATGGATGTTTAGGGATGTGTGTGGCTTGTATGAAGGCTAGATAATTGTTTAAATAGGCCTTAAGATAGGTTTGGGGCTAAGTTATGGATGGGTGGTCTCACGTAACACTTTTAGCACTCAAGTGACATTTTATATGAATACATTTCCCTCCATTTATTTTATAAATTTAACAAAGAGAAAAAACTAGGATAAAGGAAAATAAATGTACTAGGACTTACTTAAGAGGTGAAGACCATGAATCTAGATCCTTGTGTGTGAAGCATGCTCTAATACATGTCCTAAAAATGAAACATGCATATATCAATCCTCACTTAAGAGATATAAAATTAAAAAAAAAAACTGAGTAAAGATATAAGAGAGATAAAAAGAACAAATACACCTCATTGGGTATGCAAACCAATGCAAAAACTTTTTGATATACTATGTGTATAACTAGTGATCAATCAATGAGTAACTTGGACTGAGATGAATGGATTGCTCAATACCTATTTGTGGATAGCTCAAAACTCAATCTAATTTTGACTCCATCATTGCCCACCCCTAATTGGTGGATCATGACCTATGAATATCTTGGATTGGACTGATGATATGTCTAACCCTCCTATGTAGGTGGCCCAATAACTCAAGTAGACTATGACTCCATCAATGCCTACTCATGTGTAATTGTTGCATCTAAAATTGGAATTATGTGATGTCATTAAAACTATATAATATGGATTTGGGACACTTGTAAACTCTAAAATGTAAAATGACTTTAGGCCACAAGGGAATGTAAGATGACTCTAGGCCACTCAGGAGTGTAAGATGATTTTGGGTCACTCAAGAATGCCAACCACTTTAGTGTAAGGCATCAAATATGGATTGTGCTAGTGTAAATGGTGTTTGGATTAAGAACATAGAGAATGATATGAATTTTTCCATTCCATCTGATAAACTGGAGAAAATGTGAGCATATGGAAATAATGTGCCACACACATACCCCCAAACTTGATATTTGTGCACATATATTCTAGATCGAGTTGTAATAATTTGTATATGAGTATTTGATAATAAAATGGGAATGAACATGTTATGCATAATGCCCCTAATATTAGCAAATTGATATGAATATGTGTAAAATTAATAAAAATTTGGTAGTTTATAACTAAACTTGTGCAAAATTAGATTGTACATACTGTACTTTTTTGGCCAATCTAGAATTTATTGAAATATAGGCCACTTGATAGTAGTGCCATATCTAAATAGTAGTGTTGGTAGTGCTAGTGTCCCACTTTATGCATTAATTTCCAAATGTACTGATTTATGTGCAACTAAAATTGGTCTCTCATGACTATTTTCCACTATGTTTTCTTGAAACTGAGCTATGTATTTTGTTCCCACCTGCTAGAAACTATACTCTTAGTGTAGTCAAATAACTCAATATTTATGACAACCATATGTTGCTAAAGGGGTTGAGTATAGTAAATAAATGTATAAAATATGAAATAAATACAACCACTAATTTATAACATAATTGAACTATGGTGATGTATACTCTCCTCTTTGTGTCCTTGTGATGGTTCTTGGAGGATAAAAAATCACTAATAAACCCTCCCATTTTGTTTTATATGTGAAAAATGATGTGGAATTGAAATCCATGCACTTGCCATAGTCTTAGTGGGATAGTGATCATGGATTTCACCACCACATAATAATCTAGATTCCATGTTCTAGTGGAGTCTAAATATCAAGGATAGTTGTCGTTAGGCTAATAAGTTGACCCCATAAAGGTAATATATGAATGGGAAGAGTTAATTATCTAAATTAGACATCAAACAACACCTCACATGAAATTAGTCCCCATCATACCTAGCATATATCAGGGACTCCCCTAGAGAGCCTATATAGCCTAGCTTAAGACCTTTTGGTTATATCAAGAGATCTACTGCCAAAGTTAGTATCATCTCCTGAGTGATCATCACATGCAAATGGGGTTGATAGGTTCATTTGATACTATAACAAGTCACCAACCTATGGCCTCACTAATAAATCCATTAGATGGTGTGGTTATCAAATTACACACTCACTAATTTACTAATCCTAGGATTATGTTCTGCTTACTTGGGTATGTGTCATGCTAGACCAGTACTATTTGTGAACTAAGTTAGACATTCACCCTAAACCTATATATAAATATATAGGTATTTTTCCACACTATCACCATCCTTTATATTCGTACCTCTATCTTGTACACCCTTCATCTTGTATAATCTTGTTTGTCTTGTACATTCCATCCTTAACCCATTACATCATTTTCATCTTGATTATATCTTACTTTGTTGGATTTTGGTTACATACATGCCCAAAACATCCCCATTTCATTCTTTATCATTTTAAAATTACCTATATATACTTGTCCTGGTCATAATCCCATTATTCCATTGCCCCATCACATAATCACATAATCATCTCACCTTGAGCAATCCATTCTAAGGTATTGAGCTAATACTCTTGTTATCTATACATATTATCCTATCACTCTATTATAATACCACTCATCACTTGGTCATATCTCATTCTTATATGGTGTCTTACTAATCAAATTTTCACTTTGTTAGTTTCAATCTAGCATCCAATCAATCATCAATCTAGTCGTATCTAATCCAATCATCTTGCCTATTTATAACTATAAATTATCAAATCATGGTATTTCTAGTTTTATTTTAGGTAGTAGAAAATCCCAATCCTCTTGCTAGCTTGAAAACTAGGCATTATTGATAAATCATTAACACATATTCTACTATCACTTTGAAATCTGATCATAGTCTTACATCATCTCAATCTCACTTTATCCATCCTATCCTCGCCATAACTTGTCATACTAGCTTAATAATTTAAGCCTTGATTATCCAATTCCTAAATCTACCTTGACATAATCCATTCCCATTTCATCATATATCCTCATGGACCACTACCTATTTACCAATAAGGATGGGATCCTTTTATGGGCCCTAAAAATGGGTGCCTACCTAACTTTAGACCTCAATCCCATCAGGCCCAAACCAATATCCTATATCCTTCACCATCCATAATCCCCTAGATCATCATGATCAACCCATCATCCATTTATCGTAACCATAGTCCTAACTATACATGTGGTAAGGTTTCCATATTCAATCAATATATATTTACCAATAAAGATGAATTCCTCTTATGACTATTGGATATGGGTGCCCACCTTCCCAAAACTTTTAAGACCCTAATCCTGAGGTCACCTCCCAATAAATTCCCTCATCAACCCTCATCCACATTCCATTCCATTCCCCCATCCACTAGTCCTAGTCCTAGTCATGACCTTCTTAGTCCAATGCTCACCTTATTTAATGAGTATATTGTTGGAAACAAAGGGCTAGTCCTCTCATGACTTTTGAGATGGGTTCCCAAATTACCAAAGGTATTGACCCCATATAAATCACTTTACCCCTACTCTTATACTTATCAATAGTCAAATAATCTATCTACCAATAAGAGTCTATCATAGATTCCGCATCCTACTAGCAAAGGGAATCATAGCTTATCAACCTTTTCTAGTTCCTATTCACCTCTTAAATAACCCCACACTCCACCATCACATAATTCCACATCTCGGTATGATACTTCCATATCCAAAGTCATGGACAAGATATATACCCCTCTCCCCATCTCTATGAAAGCCATGATTTTCCACCCTCAAACATGACCTCTATATTTATCTAAAATTGTGCCATCATGTTATAAATCTAAACAATTTTGTATATACCATAAAGTCCTTGGGCATTCTATTAATATGTGTTTCCCATTTAGAGATTATATCCAAAATTTAGTTGATAATGGAGACATTAAAATTTAAGGAGAGTCTAATGCATCAATGTCTAAGAGTGTACAAAAGGGGGTATGACAAACATTACTTCACGAATATAATCAAGATTCTACATTGCCTAACCAAGGTCATGTCTTAAATATCATTCATCCTACATAAATCCTTGATAAATACATCCCTATGACCCATTCATGTCATGGCCCCAATCTTCATAAATCCATTAAGCCTAAATTATCCCTTAACAATACCAAGGTAAAAGATGTACTTGTAGACAATCATATGGTTCCTACTAGAAAATCATCTATGGGATAAATAACCTCTTCAACATCCCTATCAGAGTCTACATCATAATGGTTAGAATCATGTTCACCAACAATATCTAAATCAAAAATCACATCAGAATCATCATCCCATGTAAATTATGAAGGTCATGCTAACACCTTTCTCTTCAAAGATGTCTCTACCGTCAGCAAGTCACAAGGTGTGCCTATTTATCCATCTTAGGATGATGAAATTGTAGCACAATACTTAGATGATGTATTAGTTGAATATCATCAAGATGATTATTAATCAGATTTAGATACTATTTTCCTTGAGTTTTAGTGATCCTTTTGAGATTTTTGAGGATACTTTCTCTGACGTTGAGGCTAGGGTTCTTAGTGACCTTTATGAGGACTATATTACCCATTATCCCATTAATACACCAAAAATTATTAAAGATCCACCTCTCCTCCATAGTACCTACCTCCCACTCCATGAATGGGATGAATGAGAGCATGCATTGTTAGTGATTTATTATTTTTTGGGAAAATAGATGTTTAATTCCTAAATAATAAATGGGTCTGAGTAGAAAAAATCAATAAATAATGTATAATAATTAGGCTAATAATTTTTGAAAATTGAATATAATTAGGGGTTTTTAAAAAATATTTGTGAGAGAGAAAATCAAACTTATCTTATTATGTACTACTTCAACTAAGACAGGGTCTAAAAATCTGTGTAGGCTTCGGAGACTATCATAAATAAGAATCTAGAGTTCATTTCTTAATTGGATAAAATAATTGAAAGTGGTACACCTTTGGTTCTAGTGTTGTAGTCCTATCTCAGTGATATTTTTCTAGTGATCTAAGCTTTTTGAGTTTTGTGCACCAAGTCTGTATGACCTTACCTATGAAATATCAAAGCTTTAAAGTCCATGGAAATCACTGTGTACCTGATTTAGTATTCTATACCCTAAGTCCTCTTTGTGCTTGAACTTGAATGTAAAATTTGGATAAAAGAGAGGAGGGGCTAGTGTGTAAAGGATACATTTGATGCACTTCACACCGCATTTGTGGGCATGTTACCTACATACCAATACTTCAAGGAGGGATCAAGCTATATGTAGTTCTTCCATTGAAGTGCTTGGTGTAATAGTGTTATGAAAATGTAAGTAAATGTGAAATTGGGTGCACTTGGAATGACTAAGGACTAGTTTAAAGGTTTGACTAATCTTTAAATACTATTAGATGGTTGTATGTAGAGAATAGGGAAACGTGCTTGAGTAGTCTTTCTTGTATTTTTGCTTCTCTCTTGTAAATGAGTGGCAACCCTTCTAAATGGACTTTGAATGGAATTTTATAGGGGATTTAATGATCACTGGTTAAATTAATTCATTTTAGGCCAACATGAATTAGGATAATGATTTGAAGGAATATGACCATTAGAAGCCAAAATGCAATTGGACAACAGTGCTATAAATAGGACACCCTAGGTTACAGTATTGTAGTCCAAGTTTGGGTGATATTGTCCATGGTTGATGGGACCTAAGGGGATGGATTAATATTGGAGAGAATAATTTGTGTATATAGGTTTTCAATTGGGGAAGCTAAAAATGATTGGGAATCAGTGAAAACATGCCTATGAGGGTCATGAGAGCAAACAAGATAGACCTATAGATTAGGTGTCATTAGCCATAATCAAGTTTACCAAATTTCACATTTTATATGAATATATTTAACCCAATTTATTCTAGTGATTCAAAAAAATGAAATACTAGGATAAAGGAAAAATAGAAATCATGCCTAAACTTACCTATAAAGGTGAAGCTCATAAAGTTGTGTGATTTTGGATGTGCGTAGAGAGAGCACTGTGTGAAGTGTGAATCTATAATGAAAAACATAGAGTAGATCAGTCCTTAAAATATACAATATATCTAAAATAAGAATGTACAAAATTTGGGTAAGAGAGAGAGGAAGAGAGATGAATGAATACACCTCACTAGGTACATGGGCTGATACAAAACCTATTATGATGTTGGATTGTGATGTGTGTGTGTTGTATCAAAAGTAATATCATGAATAGAGCTAAGTGTTCAATTCCCTTGAAGTGGATCAAGAATGAAAATACAAGACCTTTAGATCCATCATCACCAACTAAATGAAGCTAATGAATCATGTGTGTGTCAATCGATGTTTGGACTGTGTGTCCAATCCATCTGAATAGGTGGCTCAAGAATACAAAGGCTAGATAGTCCTTTGGCTCCATTGTTTCCCCATGAATTGAAAATATGAAGTGATACCAGTATCGAATAGATGTCATATGAGATGGATCCTAAATCCTATGAATGTTCTATAATTTGATAGTGTTGGCATGGATATCCAAATGTATGCTGGAAACTAGGCCACTCTTGGCCATTTCAAAAGATGGAAATTAGCCTTGTATGAAAGCCAATCCAAAACTAGTGAAATAGGCTTATGTGGAAGCCAACTCAGGTACTAAATAAGTTAAGCTTGTATTTAATACAAACTTAAAAATGGGTTCCAACCACCTACATATGGAGTAAAGCACATAACTTCTAAGAAATGCTTGGGAAATAAAAAAAACATAGGAAAAAGGGAGGATCAATGTGTCATGTACATTTCCCCCAATCACTAGTGTTTGGAACATGGATTCTGATCTGGAAGTTATATCAACTACCTAATATAAAATTGGAAGTGAAATCCATCATTCCATGCATGATGCCCCCCATATCTAGATTCTTTGAGAAATAAATATACTAAAACATGCTAAATATAGACTATACTAAGTTGATAAACCTGTGACTAAACTTAGTTTTCTATCTATTTATATAAAAATTAATTTTTCTATCATTTGGATGGGAGTGATAAAAAAGGACACCCTATTGTTTGGTGTTGTAGTCTAACTTTGGCACTATTGTCTAGGGCCAAATCTAGTAACTGTTCTAGATTCTCTATTGTTTACATGATCTATTCTGCCTGGTCTAATGTTTAGCTTCTATTTTGAGTGTTGTGAAAACTACTTTTTTGACCGTTACAATATTTGATCTCTATGAGAAAACCCCTATTTTTTTCCCCTCTTCTAAGGGTAGGAATGAATATGTTGCAATGACTACCCTCAGAAGAAAGAGCCCTATAAGTGTGTTATGCTTCATAGATATATGATATAGCAATGATAATTGACAAGATATATTGAGATATAACAAGGTTTGTATTGAGAGATTGTTAGATCAATAGGGGTATGCCTAGATAGATATAACAATGTAATATATCTGAAATATACTGAACTAAAATTGAAAGTTTTAGTTTTTAGTTGTTAGCAAGGAGGGATGGAGTATGATGTCCATCATAGCATCTAAAAAAGCAAGGAAATGCATGATATGGATCATGGCATCTAAAAATGAAAGGAAATGCATGATATGGATCATGGATTTACAAATAATGAATGTAATTAGGCAATAAGAATACAAAGCAAGAAGCAATAAGCATACAAGAGTGGCCAAGAGGCCAAGCAATCAAGGGACATGGTCACATGTCACTCAAACTAGAAATCAAGAATACAAGGCATGTTCAAATGCCACATACAAATAAAATTGAAAAAAACAAAGATGGCACAAGGGCCATAGGCACATGGAAGATTAAAATAAAGGACATTGGAAAATGTCTTAAGGCACACACATGAATAGAAGCAAAGGACATTGGAAAATGTCGTAAAACACATACAAGGTATGGAATAAGAATTGATAAAATGAAAACACATCAAGCTATGCTAAGTGAGAAAGGAAATCATGTATATAATATAAGTGCAATAACATATAAATAATCAAAGTAATAAGTTAAATTATACAAGACATGTTAGTATAAGACTAGGTATATGCTAGGAAATACACAAGTGCAAGATACTAGTGAGTGTCAATATGGTAATATGTGTAAGCTTAGTAAGTATTGTATGTCAACATGATAAATAGAGTGTGTGGTGTAGGAATGACATAACTTCGATGGTGTAGTCATGTAGAATATGCCCCTAGTGGGTATGTATATCGATGTGTGTCTCGAATGTAGAATTAAGACTCCCCCTCAAAGGGTAGAGTGAGGTAATCAAAGATTTGGTTGTCACTAGACACACTCAAATAAGATCAAGTGAAGCATGGTAATGTATATAAATTGACAAATAATAACATAGAACAAAAAATGTAAGTCTAACATAGTTATAATAATGTAAAGCATGGATAATTCATACAATCAAAATGTTTTTGTGTTTTGGATATATTTGAATGTTTTTGGTATTTTTGATATTTTGTATTATTTTTGTATTTTGAAATAAGATATGTACAGGAAAGACTGAGAAGAAATAATACTAATCAATGAGTCTCAAATGAGACTCCCTATCATGGTTTCCAATATTGATCAATGGTATCATGCATGTTTGTGAAGCATGAGGGAATGACTACAAATATGATTCTAAATATCTGGATTCATTCTCGGTATATTGGAAATCATTAAAACCTATGTTATTACACACATCATTATCATCTTGATTTTCAACCAATGAAATGTTGGTGTTGACTTTTGTTGTATCTAGATCTTTTCCTTTCATAAATTATGTCTGTGAATGATTTGCCTTAGGATGTTTAATAAATCCCAAAACTTAGTGACAAATATTATTAACTGTTAGAATAGGAGTAGTGATGCCTTGAGCCTGCTTGCCCAACCCTTGACCTTGAAAATCAAACTATTATAGATATTTTTGATCAAACACATATTGATTTGAAAGTGGAGCCTTATTTTGTAGAGGTATATTTGTATCTTTTTTGTGCTTTACCTATGTTTTTGTTATTATTTATTTATTTATTTATTTTTTTGATCCTTTTGTTATTTTGAGTTATGCTTTGGTAACCATTTTTGTATTATTTCTAAATTTCACCCTTTGTGAATGTGTTCTTGTGTCACTGTGGGTTGCTTGACTAATTTACCTTGTATAGTGTCCTCATTAGCAATTATTTTTTTATATGTTTTTTTAATACCAAACATGAATCTATGTGGTGCCCATTCATTTTATGATATGCACAATACTATTTGGATCTTCTCACTAGATGTAGAGGAGGTAGTTTTATCAACTTAGATTTATCATTTCCCTTAGTACCTCACTTAAATTCTTATTTGATCTTTTATTATTTTTTGAATCACTAGTTATAGAGTTAATTTGTTGTGATTTTGTGTTTTGATATGTAACATTACTTGGAGCCAATTGACTAGGTGACGATGCCTATACATGATTGGCATTAGAGTGCCTTCGAGCCTATTGTATTGTAATCTAATTTTTCAATGTTATGATCTTGTCATGTAATAGCTGATTTTGTGCTTTTAAATATAAAATTAACTTGTTCATAATAGTGATTTGATGCCTTAGAGTCTCATAAGTGAAAACTCTAGTTGCTTTTGATTGAACCTATAAGCACATATTTTGAAGATGGTTTGAAGAAGCTATAGGCTGAATGTATGCATTTGGAACAGCAATATAGATTGTCTCACCTTTTGGAGGGTGATAGCATGGACCTAGTTAGAGAGAAAGTAGCTATCACCCTCTTGAGGGAGAGGAGGAGAAGGAATTTCTTTCCTCTGCATGAAATATGACATTGAAACAAGAGTAGCCAAGGAGGCATATGCATCTAGGTAAAAACCATGTATATGGGAAAAAATACATGTGAGTGGAGTTATAAATTGTATAGCAATATGATTATAGAGAACATTTCACATGAGAGATAACAAACAAGGGATAGAGAGTATGAAATAGTGAATGAATGTATAGAAAATTTTGACATGAAACATAACCTTTCTAAAATGTGTAGCATGATAAAATTGAAAATTTTTCCATATGAGAAATTGAAAGTAAAGGGTAGATATCATGAATTTTTTATAAAGGCATATAAGCTTTTGACATGTAACATAACATTTTGAATGTGTCTAGCAAAATGGAGTTGGTAATTATTTTGTATGAGCAAAAGATAATATGCAAAAAGAATTTTGAAATTTTGTGCATTTTTTGGCAATGAATTTTTTAATATCATCCCATATAATGAAACTTAAGCATAAAATTCAAAGGATGAATCTTTTTACTAATATATGATAGACATCATCATTCATGTACATGATAGGGCCCATTATGGTTTCCTTATTATTTTCAAGAAATGTAAGAAAAATTTACACATAAGTGGGAATCAAATTTGGAATTTGATTATGGATGTAAGGTGATACCTCAAGAAGCAAATAGGTGCTAGTACATGAAAATAGGGATTTAATAGTGATAGTTTTATGAGATACTATGAATTTTTGAAATTGAAATTGAAATTATGATTTAAGTATGTAAGTAAACATTCAAAAATTTATGGGAGAATGTTTGATTTAATGGGACCTAGTAGATGCAACTATGGTTTTGAGGAATTTTTTTCTTTTTGAAACTACTATGAATTTTTGAAATTTGAAGTGATTTTTTTAATTTTAATATGCAATTAAAAATTCAAAAAATGATTGAAAAATTACTATGAACTAGTTGATGCAACTAGGGTTTGAAATAAAATTTATTTTAAAGTTTAATAATTTTTTTTAAAATTTGAGAGGAATTTTTAATTTTAATATTCAAGAAAAAATTTAGAAATTATTGTGAAAAATCAACTAAGAATTTACCCTAGGGTTTCTAGGGTTTTATGAAAATTTTGAAGTAAGTCAAGTTCACCAAATGATTTATTATTGTTTGGGAAATTAGATGTTTAATTCCTAAATAATAAATGGGTATGAGTGGATAAAATTAGAAAATAATATACAATAATTAGGCTACTAATTTTTGAAATTTGACTATAATTAGGGATTTTATAAAAATAGTATTGAGAGAGAGAAAATCAAACTTATCTTATTTTGTACTGTTTTGGCTGAGACAGGGTCTAGAAATCTATGTGCAAGCTTAGGAGACTATCGAAAGAAAGAATTTAGAGTTCATTTCTTGATTGTATATGAGTGTTAAAAGTGGGACATGCTAGGTTTAAACATTGTAGTCCTATCTTGGCTATCTTATCTTGGTGATCTAATCTTTCTAGGTTTTGTGTGCTAGGTCTGTGTGACCCTGTCTATGAAATGTCGAAGCTTGAAAGTCCATGGAGGTCACTGTGTACCTAATTTAGTCTTCAATACCTTAGGTCCTCTTTATGCTTGAACTTTAATGAAAAATTTGGAGAAAATAGAGGATGGTTTAGTGTGTAAGAGATACATTAGATGCACTTCACAACCCATGTGTGGGCATACTACCTACATACCAATACTTTGAGGAGGGATGAAGTTATATGTAGTTCTCCCATTGAAGTTTTTGGTGAAATAGTGTGATGAAAATGTATTTAAATGAAAAATTGGGTGTACTTGGAATGACTAAGGACTGGTGTAAAGGTTTGAATAAGTTTAAAATACTATTGAATGGTTGTATGCATAGAATAGGGAAAAGTGCTTGAGTATTCTTGCTTGTATTCTTTTTTCTCTCTTGTAAATGAGTGCCAACCCTTATAAATAGACTTTGAATGGCCTTTTATATGGGATTTAATGATCATGGGTTAAATAAATTTGCATTAGGCTGATATGAATTAGGATAAGTATTTAGAATAAAATGACCATTAGAAGCCAAAATACACTTGGACAATAGCGCTAGAAACAAGACATCTTAAGTTTCAACATTATAATCTAAGTTTGGGCATTGTTTTACATGGTTGATGGGACCTAGGGGGATGGATTAAGAATGGAAGGAGTAATTTGGGTCTACAAGGGATCAATCTGGGAGGATATGGATGATTGGGAATCAACGAAAACATGCCTACGAGGGTCATGAGAGAAAGTAAGATAGACCTATGGAATGGGTGTCATTAGCCACACTCAAGTTTACCAAATTTTGAATTTTATATGAATATAGTTATATTCCCTTATAAATGTGATTTCATATGCTAAATATACAAAGATCCAAGCCCATTTTCAATTATCCCATCAAATATTTAAGCCCACCATGATCCATATTTAATTATTCAAAGATGAGTCTTATAATAGACCAATTCATAAAGAATCATCCCCTAGAATAAATATCCTTGAAGTGCTTGGGATATCTCTGAATAAAAATCATTTATTTAGTCAAAAGTCACTTCCATCTGGTGAAGCCCATAATCAGGCACTAGGAGGCAATCAAAATCAAAATAAAAAATCAACATATCAAAATAAAGTCAAAAGTAATAATCATATGGATAACCATACTCTTAATGCTTAGATCAAATAATTAGAAAATAAAAAGGTCTTGGATCCCTTATTCTCATGACACCAATATAAAAATCCTCTTCACCATATCTAATGGTGTATACAACTATTGACCCCCATTTTTCCTCTTTATCCCTTCATATCATCCTTCTTGATCATATTTCTCATTTAGATCCTATATCCCATCATCATAATCATGACATACTCCCATCCATACCATATATCACATTTATAAGCAACATTGTCACTTGTAGGGGCTACACCGACACCTAGTTAAGACATCAAGAGGATGTTAAATCAATATTTGATAAAGTCTACTAGGACATTTAGGAATCCAACATCCATCATATGGTCCTAGTATCTCATCTCTCTAGAAAAGGTATTGGCTGAAGATGCAAAGCGTATGAACATTATTTCATCTCACCCATATCCAATAAATCGAGATGCCCAAAAAGTAAAAAAGAAAATTGAAAAATCAAGAATAAAAATTGAAAGATCAGAAAGTCAAAAATAAAATAAAATAAATTTGTCTAATGGTGAAATCTAATATTTTGGTGCCTTTGGAAACTACCATGATGAAAACTAGTTTATGGAATCGTGCTAAAATAATTTATTATCCACATTGTACCTCAACACTTAGGGATAAAATCCATTCATTTCATTCATCAAACCCATCCATGTCATCCTTATCCCTTGGTACATTGTTATTACCCATTATTTTCCATCATATCATGCATCCTATCTCTCATTCCCTCCCATCTTGAGTTTTGTAAGGAAGTGAAAAATATTTGAGAAATGTTATAAAATAATCTTGGCATATCCTCTAATTAACAATTTGGTCAATAGACATTTGGTTCCTTCACAATGTGGTTAATGATAATCTCTAGTTTACTTTCCCTTAATCCTCATTCCCTATTTTTGCATTTCCCTTATCCTTTTTTCATCTCATCCATCATTCCATCCATCCCTATCCTAGTTGCTTGGCTTGGTTTTCCCTTTGCTAGTAACCCCATCTATATACTGTACATACATATCCCAAAAGTTATAAAAATTAAATTATTCTAAAAACCCTAAAAATCATAAAATTTGAAAATGCCAAAAATAGTCCATGTTGATTTATCTTATGCCTTTTCCCTTAGTCTCATCCATATCCATGAATTTAATCTTTCATAATCACGTCATCCATCCTCCTATTCTAAAATAGGGGAAAAATATAGTCTATATTGAGCTAACATTGACCCATTCTCAATTTTGTTTGATCAATCTTATGTCTCTCATATAAAATATCTAAATACTTAGTGTAATCCTAATCCAAGTCCATATACCCAAAGCCTCATCCAAGTCCCTCATTTAGTTCAAAGTCCATATCCACATCTAGATCCTTACCTAATTCCTAATTTTAATCATCATCATTAGTCTATTACAAATGTAATTATATCCTAAGTACATACTCACATCATGATCATCCTAGTCCTACCCATCACCCACTCACTCATCTCATCATTAGACAAGACATTGTGACATTGCATGTAGATACTTATGTGTGTTACTTGTCTATTCTATTTGGCATGTTTTCATGTATTTTATCATGTAAATATTTGATTGTCTTTATCTTTTGAGTCTATTTTTCATCATGTCTCATTTTGTATATTGGGTAATAAAATAAGATTCTATGAGTTCACCATAGCTAAAATAATGCTCGTAAGTGCCCTTGATGATGTAGAGTTTGTTATTTACCCACACACTTTGTAATAATGTCCTCTTGGTCATACTTATATCATGTGGCATATTATTAAGTGAAATATTTCTTGGATTGCTTAGAATATGATGAGTATTATTACAATAATGATGGCTTTATCATTATACTTATCCCATCATTAAGTTGATAATCCTAGCCCATTCATCTAATCTAACCTTTTATGCATCATCTCTCTAGTCATCAACATCTAACATCTCATCTCCAAAATATTTTATATTATTCAAATTCATATCCTCTTTATAACCAATAACATGTTTAACATCCATCATCATCATCCTCTTGTCATCTACCATTTAGTTTCAACTACATTGGTCTATGGTCTTGTTAGACTATTTAGGCAATACTTAGTCACCTAATGTGCCTAAAGTCATCTCAGCCACTCCCACCTATTTCTTAATCCTTTATCGTCACATATCCATCATCATATCTCTTGTGTCCATCATGAATTGCATTACTCATATCTTTGATTTGATGCAATGCAATCAAATTCTTTTCCTTTGTCTTTTGGTCACTTGATCATATTATTTATTCTCTATCATCACCTTTATCATATCATTCAACTTCAACATTGATCCCACCCCTCATTTTATCTTTTGAGTGGCCATCCCTCTTATTATTCCCCACATGTCCTCTTGAGGGGGAATCATATCCCCTAACATCATATCTACTAACATTCATCCATAAAATGGGTTTTTCTTTGAAAGACCATTACTCCTTCTAGTTCATCCACTCACAATGCCCTTTCAAAGAGGGGAAAAATGTATACACTAAATTTTAATCACCTTAATTAATCTAATTAATACTAATAATTTATCCCCTTTATCTTAATCCTAGTCATTTATTTAATATCACCCCAAAACATTTATTCATTCACTAATATTATTCTTACACCACCAATCTATTAATTCTCCTAAATCCCCATTATCTTATCATAAACCACTTATCAATTATTTAGGAATTTAAAATTCTCATGGCCCACCTACCCAAATACTAAGCCTACTCCTATGATTTTCTATAAGCCTACACCCTAGATTCTCTAGAATCCCTTAATAACCTATCTAATCCATCCCTAATCATGATTAAACCTCCCAAAGAGATTTTATAGGTTTCTACCTCTATAACCTTCTCTCCTCTAGAAACTTCAAAGGAATTTTTAAATTCCTTTGATAATCCTCCACCATAAATCCCAATAACCCAACCTAGAAATCTATCCATAGATTCTTCCCTCCATGTTCTATATAAATAAATAAAATCCTCCTTTGAAACCAACTATTGAATCCATAGAGTCTTCATGTCCACACGATCAACTAGTCCATCCAAGTCAATGAATCAAGCTATCATAATGCTATAAATCTGAGTCTAAGGTAATCCCAATCCAAATCCTTTTGTATTTTTATTGTCTAATATTAGTTTAGAGAAATTAGCTTTAGGATTAAAGTATCTCTTTGAATGTTCATTTATCTATTCGCATTTATCCTAATGGCTCTAGATCTTAATTAGAAGATTAACATTTTGGGTGTTTTGATATAATTCCATAATCAATTAGATATAGCTAAAAAATTCATCCACAGGTAGTATGAATGTTGGTTTGAGGGATTTGGGTGAGTCTTAAGACTAGAAATATATGTATTATAGGTTTAGGAAGGTCATAAATGAATTTATGTAGTAGTATTAAGGTAGATTAGGGATTAATAACCTTGATTATTCATAAATTTTCTAAGTTAGTTTGTTTTATTGCATTTTATTTCCATCTATTGAATAAAGGTCCAAAAGTCATATATATATACTATTCTAATGATTGTGTGGTTATTAAAATAGGTTGAGTCTGACCCTAGGTGTTTTTTTATTTGAAGAGATATCTATTGGTGATACAAGGCAAGAAACAAACAATAATGATAAAACTGAGACACTAGTTTCATTGGTGTTATTGTCGAAGTTGTGATAATAGTATCCAAGTAGTAGAACCTGAGGCACTAGGGGCCAAGATGCTAAAGTGAGGGTCTGGGACTTCTTTAGGGATGTTTAGGGATGTGTTTGGCCCATATGAAGGCTGTATAAGTGTCTAAATAGGTCCTAAGATAGCTCTGGCACTAACTTGTGGATAGGTGGTCTCGAGTAACATTATTAACACTCAAGTGAAATTTTAGATGAAAATAAAAAATATAAAAATTAAAAGAGAAATCGAACATTTATCAGAATAAGGTACAATAAAAAAGGGGAACAAGATTGTATTATCTTTAAAATGTTGAATAAGTAGCAAATTCTCACACACACTAAAACTACTACAGAAATGAGAGCAAGACCTTCATCAACTAAGAAGTTATCCATCTAAAATCAATAGATAGTAGCTGAAATGGAGCATGGTATGATGGATGTTAATATTTATGAGTACTCCACTTGAGATTTCATAAATAAGTGGGGAATCCCTGTAACCTCACTTAGCTAATGGTTGTAGATCATTACAATTACCATAAAAAGGGCCCACCAACCATTTCAACAAAAGTGGAATAAATTAAGGTTGTTTAATGGTGAAAATATATGGCATAACTTGGTTATGTACTTGAATTTAAACATATCAATTTATATTTATCCCACATATGTGAAAATAGGCCCAACCCTTTCAAGGATGGAATGACCAACATGTATTGATGGGATAGCTTCAAGAAGAGGCATTCAAATTTTTCTGTTAGATAAACAAAAGACTTAGGTAAGTATAGATCAATCTAGTTAAGGCCTTACATTATATATGCATTTTATAATAACTTTGAGAAGGCTTATTAATTTAACCACTATGTACCTTTTAGTTTTTTAATAACAATAAAACTAGAGTACATGATAGTAGGAAGAGTAGTATTCATGTCCTATCAAAATGAGAAAGGAAAAGTGTTTACCAGATAATTATTGATATTATGGAATGTATCACAATTATTTCTTGTGTTACTGAGGCAAGCCAAAAAAATCTTGGATTCTATCTTTCCTTGGGAGAAGACATCTAAAGAACTACACTACACATTGTGAACTAAGAACATGTATGGTAGTCCAACCCCATGATTGATTGAAAAAATACTTGTTTCTTAATTCACTACACCTTTTTAAGATATCAATACTAGGTGGAATCTCTCCTACCAATAGGAACTTGTTGATATTTTATGGCCATAGTAGTCATGTAGTAATGGTAATTGTTCAAGGTACTAGGAATTGGGGAATTGTTCTTATAACATTTCTAGCACACACTTCACACAAGCTAACACCATCAGAGATGTGAGTGTATTATCACCATTAAAAAATATATCATAAATGAAAGGTCATTTTGGATGGCTCAAAATAATATAATTGAGATAAATAGGATTGAGTTCTCTTAGTTGGGTATCAAAGCTTTCAGGAAAGATATTTAAATATAAATTATGAATTTAAGTTTTAATAGGACATGTATATGGTCACAAAAAAGAGGGGAACTTGTAGAAGACATGTAACCTAGTTAATAATTTTACTATAGAGATGAGTATTATTGAATTTTAATTAAAAACATCATGTGGTCGCTTGGATATGTAGTGGATAATATAGAGGCAATTTTCAAATTGAAAATGAAGGAGAATAATCAACTCAACCTCACAATATAGATCCAATTTTACCTAGTATCAACCAAGACACGCATGTAACCCATAAGTAAGTTTGTAATCAATAAGGTGAACAATTGAGTCAAGGTATGCATGTGACTAACATTTAGGAACATGTACTTGTAGAGCTATTGAATGTACCTTCACAAGTAAAGCCAACTGAAATAGATTAAGGATGGGGAAACACAAACATGTGTGAAATTTTAATTTTATAGTGCAAATTTATTCCTTTAAATACCATCCCCTCATGATTATCTACTCAATGAAGAGGTGGTGCATTACTATGCTTTTACGATTGAATTTGATGTTTGTGATGATGTAATTAATTTTTGGGAATAGAAAATATTATAGTGTTTAGTAAAAGGAGATAAAATGTATTTGAGGTTAAGAAGATGTAACAATCAACAATTTAGGTAGGTTTATTAAGCTTTCAATAAATATTTTTGTGAAAAAATCCCCTAATTTATGATGATGTAATTAATTTGGTGGAATAGAAGATATTGTAGTGTGTAACAATAAGGAACCAAAATGTATTCAAGGTTAATACCATCTAATAATCAAGAGTTTAGGTAGTTTCCATAAGATTTAAATAGAGAGGCTTGGGTTATTGGCTTTAACTCCAATAAAATAATGAATTAAATCCTAAACTTACCACAATGGGTATTCCTTTTTGAAGGAATTTATATGTTATAATTTAATTAAAAAACATTTTCCCTACTTATATTTCATGGTAATTTATCTAGATCAAACCCCATAGCCAAAGAAAGAAAAGACCAAAATGAAATAATGGTGATAGGTATAAATTTTATATGGAGGATTTGCATTGAATCTTATTAAGGACATATCCAACCCAATGTTATAGGAGTCACTAGATAGTATAGGGATATTTTTGAAAAATTGAGAGTAAGGGAGAGGGATGGTTCAATATTCAAAAAGATAGAGAGGAATGTGGGGCACAAATATCACATATATTTATGATGAAAAGTGGATGAATTTTTTTTAGTTGTAAAGAGATGTGTAATTATTACTAGTACATTGATATTCTATCCTGATTCATATGAAAATACTATGAACAAAATAATAAAAGACTAGGTTGAGCCTAAAAAAGATCTATTTAATCAAAAAAGTAACCACCAAAATTATAAGTAGTCATGATGAAAATACTAATACAAGGGGGTATTTATCATGGAAATTACATAATTCAAAGCACAATAAGTCATCTTCCTCAACTAAAAATAAGGTCCCAACTATAACTAATAGTTTTATGAACACCTTCCTCAAAATGTTCATCTTGATTTGAGTGATGTGGAGAAATCATAACACAAGCCTTGAAAACGTGTTGTCAAGTCGTAGTTTCCATATAGCTTATGAGATCCTTGGTGGATAATTAAATTTGTGCTTCCCCAAAGGAGGTGAATAGACCCAAACCTAAATGTAATGAGAAGGTGGAGGGAGATATCTTGACCCTCCATATAGAGCAAGGGGAGGAGAATGATAGTACAAAGGGGATCCTTAGGATCGATTATGAGAGCGATGATGAGAAAAATTATGATGGTACCCTCTTGATAGAGAGTCATTTCCACATCTTACAAGATCATTCCTATAATAAGAAGATGTGACATGATCCATGTTACATGAGTCATCAATCTAATGTCTAATAAAGGCCTAAAGATGTTCACACCTAATAGTAATTTTATTTATCTAAACTTCTATCTACAATATAACATTATATATAACCATATACTTGTTACAAAAAATATTTAAAGTAAATGACAATATTAGAAGAAAAATCTAAATTTATTTGTTTCAATATCCAAAACAAAATCTCCACTCTGAAAGTATGCCAAACTTGGGAGTACTTCAATGACATCCTAGAGCTGTCACTGAGGAAGATATAATTCTAACTAAAAGGATATGGATAAAAATCACTAAAAAAATCATGAATCTAATTCCATGTAATATATGACATAAATAAAAACCAAAATAAGTGTATTAGAGTCTCTAGATGCATGTTAAATGGACATGATAGATGAATTATCCCTAGTTACAACAGATGTCTCTCAAGTGATAATATTTGATGGAAAAAACACCAAGTAAAGTGAGTTAGATTTGGTTGATTATAAGTAGTCCTAATAGTTTGGAATTGTCTACCACAAGTAGATAGGGAGGACTAAACATCCCATCTGACATTGAGTGCTTCAACCTCTATAATATAATGAAAAAATTATTCATAGCTCTTACAAGTGATGTAATTTTGGAAATGTTTCATATATTATTTCATTTTACTTTTCAAACAAGTTATATCCTCTGAATAATGAAAAGTCAACATCCTATCCTATCAACATTTTTACTTATGAGGTGTAAAACAATTAAAAACAACTTATACACATAGGAAGGGTCATTGTCATATTCACAATATATGATATGCAAGTATGAATGTACTTTGTCATAATTTTTAATCTCAATACTTAAAAAAATATATACCCAATATTATTAAAAATAAATAAACTCAAAACATTTACCATTTATTTTCCCTTGTTCTTCATTAACACTTTGATATAAGTACCTTCAAAATTGAACACAACATGTGAGACTCACCAAAATATTAAAAACATATTTGAAACATTTAAATAAGAAAATATAATATGAAATTAATTGTTCTTAATCTTGCTATGTATAGTTAAAACCAATCGAAACAAGATTGAATGAACCAATAAGATGCAAGTCTATAAATCATAGGAGTTTATAATTTGATTTTCAAGTTATCTAGATACAAAGAATAACTATAATGTGCTTTGAAATTTTTTTTTTTTTTACATATAAAATTTCATAAATTTTTTAGAGTATTTATTCCCATAATCATCATTCTAGTGAATATTGATAGAATTTTCAACTCATTTCATCAAGTGTAACAACATTTTCTTGTGATCATTTACATTTAGAAAGTGAGCAACTTGTAAATTTTCCATACTCATACAACAATCACAATAAAAATCTGGGTTATAAAGATACCCACATAGTGATCATAACAATACACAATTAAAATAATGTAAACATTGAAAAACCCTCACACATTTAATTTTTATTCATTTTTAGAAACTGGGTTCTAAGGATTAATGTAAAATGATGCTTGAAGCAATAAATATAAAATTTAAAAATTATTGAATCCACAAACATTTAATTTATATTTATTTTATTAAATTCCAAAAAAAAAAAAAAAAAACTAACTATACCCTAAATTTATCCAAATCTAAAAATTAAAAAAATAAATATTTTTACACAAAACATATACAAAAACATAATTTTATGTTACATTCTAAGAAATATTTAATAAAAAATACAATGATAACAATTACCTTAAAAATACTTGGAATATTATGTCAAGATACGTATTTTCCTATTTGAAATTGAAAGAGTAATAAATAACTCAATTGGTTTTTGAAACCAAGATCATAGTACTTTTTTGGTATAAATATTAATAAGTACATGAAATTTGTAACTTATCTTGAGTAAATTACTGGAAACATTAAATATTATTAAGGGAGATGTGCCATAAGTGATGCACCTTAACTTGGCACCCACATGGAACCTAAATGATGTAAGGTCAAAATGTAAATTTTGCACTAAAATTTAGTTTATAATGTCTATTATAATATAAGGAGTCATTTTAGTGCCAAATTAAAAGGCAAACTAGTAGGTGATGAATAAGACCCCAAATAAAATATTAGTGGCACCTAAAATTTACACATTGAAACCATATTTAATAGAACTATTTTCACATTATGCAAGCATCTTTCTCAAGGTGTTCCAATGATAAAACCTCACACACCACCATTTAAAAACATATTTTGGGTATTTAAGGATCCCATACCCATTTTGTGTCACACTAACAAGTTTTCATTTTCAAAGGTTTTGAATTTATAGAAAAAGATTTGTGTATTAGAGGAAATATTTACAGTGCAAGCATGTACTTCTTTGCGGTAGAGCCCTTCTAGATAACATAGTGACATTTATATCACCAAGGAAGACAAGCATTATATTGAGGTAGATATTTGTTGACTCTTTTGGTACATCACACCACTTAATTTTATTTAACTAATAAATGGACAAATAACATCCATTAGATATAAAACACATGAATAAAATATAAAGTCATGCATTTAACATTTACTTATGGGAAGTGTTTCCACACTAAACATGGTACTTGAACCTTGTTGGAGGTGCTCTAGAAATAAAACCACACCCACTGCTATTTAACATGATTTTTTTTGCATTTAGTGATCATATAATTACAATATATCATGCACATACAAGAGTAGGAGACATAAATTACCCATCAACTCGAGCTTTTATATCTGTTTGAAAATTTACATTGTAGTAACAATACCACTCAAACCACCCTTAGTTCCTCAAGTCATGCCACCCAATACATAAGTTGAAATAATAATTTATTCCTATATTGTAAAACTAATTTTATGGAATGGTGTATCCTTCCTCATAGATATGGAATGCTTACGATCATAACAATTTAATTATGGATAGTATGTGTCTTTTCATTTTACAATCACATTTGATTGTAGATATTTTTTAATATATTTCAAAATTCATAGTAAATAATGCATTTTAATAAATATTCTATATTTTATGATGTGAACATAATGAAAAATTACAACAAAAAGTGAACATTTCATATAACAAGGCCCAATAAGTAAAAAAAAGAACAAGATTGGGTTACCATTCAAATGTTGAAGAAGCTAGAAATTCACACAAAAATATTGAAACTACTACATGAGAACAATACCTTTACAACTAAGAAGTTATCCATCTAAAATGAATGGATAGTAATTGAAATGGAGCATGGTATGATGTATTTTAAAAACAATGTGTAATCCACTTGATATTTCATAAAGAACTAGGGAATCCCTACAACTTCACTTAGCTAATGGTTGTAGGGCATTATAACTACATAAAAAATGGGCCCACCAACCATTTTGGTAAAATAAAAATAACTTTATAATTAATGGTGAAAACATATTTCATAACTTGGTTATTTACTTCAAATTATACAACTCAACTCATATGTAGCCCACACATGTGAAAATAGGTCCAACACTTTCAAGGATAGAATGCTTAAAAATTCTTGGTGGGTTCTCTTTAAAAAGAGGCAATCAAAATTTTAAATTATATAAAAAATCTTGGATAAATATAGATAAATATAGTTAAGGCATTCCGTTGTATATTAATTTTATAATAACTTGGGGAAGGTCTATGAAGCTAACCACTATGGACCTTACAAAATTTAGAACTGTGATGAAACTAGATTATAGGCTAGTAGGAACACTGGTATTCAAGTCCTTGTAAAATGAGGAAGATAAAGTATTATAAAATAAGAAATATAAATTATTCACCACATAGTTCCAAAGAGTAGGGAATGGATCATAATTATTTCTTGTGTTAATCAAACATGCTAAAGAATTCCTATATAATATCTTTTCAAGGGGAGAAAACATATAAATAACTACATTACACATTGTGAACTAAGAGCATGTAGGGAATCCCAACTCCATGCTTGGATGAACAAATATTTATCTCAATTCACTAAACCATTTAAATATATCAATTCTAGGTGGAGTCTCTCGTACCAATAGTCACTTATTGATATTTGATGGCCATGATAGCCGTGTAGTTATGGAAAATTCTGAAGGGACTAGGAGTTTGGTAATCAATATTAAATTTTATAGTGCACATTTCCCAAAATTTAAAACCATTTGATATGATTTTATTATCACCATTCAAAAACTATTTCATATATGATAGGTCATTATGGATGGCTCAAAATAATGCACTTGAAATAAACAAGGTTGAGTTTTCTTACTTGGGTAGAAAATATTTCAAGAAGGATATTTATATATAAATTATGAATTTAGGTTTTAATAAGACATGTATATGGAAATTTAATAGAGGTGTACTTTTAAAATACATGTAACTTAGTCAATAGTTTGAATTTGAAAATGAGTATTATATAATTACAAATGAAAACATCATGTGGTCGGATGGATATGGAGAGGATAAGATAGAGGCAAGTTTTAAATTAAAAATGAAGGATAAGGATCAATTAAACCTCACAATATAGATCTAATTTTACCTAGTATCAATCAATCACAAATGTAACCCAGAAGCAAGTGTATAC
Organism: Torreya grandis; assembly: GCA_037957365.1. Taxonomy (NCBI): domain Eukaryota; kingdom Viridiplantae; phylum Streptophyta; class Pinopsida; order Cupressales; family Taxaceae; genus Torreya; species Torreya grandis. The sequence goes on from JARHVA010006057.1 coordinate 676,936, forward strand.
TTGATAAGTTTATGAAATGGGTCAAGGTATGGATGTGACTAACATTTAATAATATGTACTTTGAGAGTGGTTGAACTTGAATTCAAAACTAAAGCCAAAAAAATTGGATTAAGGATGGGGTGACATAACCATGTGAAATTTTTTAGTTTTCCAATGCAAATGTAATACCATCTCATCATTCTTATCTACCCAATGAAGAGTTGTTTCACTACTATGTTATTATATGTGAATTCAACATTTATGACGATGTAATTTATTTGGGGGAAATAAAATATATTTTAGTGTGTAAAAACAAGGAACTAAAAGATATTCAAGGTTAAGAACATCTCATAATCATGAGTGTATGTGGTTTCCTTAAGCTTATAATATATATGTTTGTGAAAAAATCCACTTGTTTAGAAGATGGTGCAATGAGACAAATAATCTAAAATTTTAATTGTAGATGACTTATTTTAAATACTTCTTGAACAAGAAACACAAAATATCAAAATAGAGGAAATTAAGGACAGGGATAAATAATAAATACAAGATAGGAAAGCATTAATACTTATTTTAAGGAGTGTAGAGAATTAAAAATGACTTGGAAGGTAAAGAAAAGTAAGAATAAAGGAAAAAGGAAAATCACGAAGAGGAGTAAAAGAAGGAGAAAGAGAAGAGGATTTGGGAGTATGAAAAATCAATGAAGGAGATGGAGAGACATAGAAGGTTTATGGACAAAATAATTTTCTAGTTTAAAATACAATTATGATGGAAATGATTAATTTTTTTCTTCTTCAATTACCAGCACAATTAATTATTAGCTAGGTAGTCCACTTATTCCAACTAATTATTTACAACTAATAGGTTTTTATCAATAAGGGCAGGCATTAAATTTGTAGGAAATGATAGATGGTATTCTAAACACATTGACATCATAAATTTCATTTAGAAACATCCAAAAAAGAGATTTTAAGGAGCAAGCTAAAAGAGGTGTGTAGGCAAGCACATCACCTCATAATAAATAAAATATGAAATAATTACCACTCAAATGGTTTTAAAGGTCCACATACATATGTTTCTATAAGTGACAGTTTGGTAGAATATAAGTGTGCAACTTTTTATATGAATTTTGAAAACTGGAAAATAGTTTTTGTTATAAGGAATGTGTTGTTATCAGAGAGTGGACTTGTTTTGCACCTTAGTTTGTCTATTCATTTCTAATGTTATACAATGGAAACTTTTTTTTATATAAATAAGATTATTCTATGCTTTTTGCAATCAAATCATTGAGTATTTTAATGATATTAGAATAAAAATGTATTAGGGAAAAAAATCAGTACAGTCTACCCTAAAGGTTTTCTCATGCCTACACAATAATTTAAAATGTTACAATAACAAAATAAAATTTAAATAGAGAGAGAGAGAGAGAGAGAGAGAGAGAGAGAGAGAGAGAGAGAGAGAGAGAGAGAGAGAGAGAGAGAGAGAGAGAGAGAGAGAGAGAGAGAGAGAGAGAGAGAGAGAGTATTATGGAATAAAATATCAACAACATTATTTGCATAATTTCTTTTTATTCACAAACTTTACAACTTGCCATGTAACACGTTACCATAAATCCATTTAATTCTACACAAGATTTATGCAAATCTATGCATTCATAACTTGGTCTATGATCTCCTAAAATAGGATAACAAAATAAGCTTAGTAGTTTATTTAAATCTAGATGCCCATTGAATAGTTTTTTTATGAAAGTAAACATGTCACTTCATGTGGGAAGAGGTTAAACATTACTAAGAAATCCATAAATAAAAATTGCATTTATTATAAACCCTATAGAACAATTTATTCTAACAGATGTTAAATTTTTTATAAAAATCATATTTAAAAATTTAGTATAAATTATGTTAAAATTCATCATCATCATAGACCTAAAAATTGAAATTCATGGTAACCATAAGCTCCCCAAATTTATAAACTATTTGGCAGTCAATTTCCCCATTTTGTAAGTGTATAAAAAGGATGCATAGAGTTACCAAAAAATGGTCTAGGAATATTGTATGATGGGGGAAATATTAAATTAAAAAAATGTAATACATAAATGATAAATAAGTAGTAAAATTTATCATGGTTTATAACATATGTGATGAGTGAGATCAAGTAACATGGAAGGAAACAACAAAGATCTAATTATCCTACCTTCATTTGTTACATATTTTTTTAGCTAGAAGAGGACTACAAAGGAAATTATAAATTTTATCTAAAATTAAATAATAAATTATAATGATTATATATTAAGATACCATAAATTTTGATGTGTCAGGGTGAGAAAACAATCAATAACATTCAATACATATTACATAAAATGATTTTTTACTTTGAACGTAACTTAAAAGTATATGGTCAAAAAAGGTATAAGTCCTCCATTTTACTATATTTTACCTCAAAATTCATTTGTATGATAAATATTACAACATGATTTACTAATTTATCATGACAATATACATCTATTACACATTAGGATCTTTAAAATTGTTGAGTGTAACCATCATGCACAAACTCAATTTGTGTTTGTGTGGTACTTCTAGGCCAACCATCTCCAATGAATTTTAAAAGTTGATAACGGTGAAATTTTTATTTCTCATTATAAATCATAAACTAACCATCCAAACTTGCACATAAAAACATACCAACGTGGTAGGATATATATGGAAATAAAGTTTCATGATTTGAAAAATTGGGTGATTTGGGGGGAATTATCGAATTTAGTTTCATGGTTTGAATTTTTAGATCATGATTCACAAATGATGGTCTGTGTTGGTTCCCTTCTCAAGAACTTCCCATGAATCCATTGGTGATTCCTATGATCTGAGTACTAAAGTTCCTAATGTGTAATCAATCCACTGAACCCATTTGTAAAGTTGAAGTGATATGTGTGTAATCAATTATTCGATCCTCAAAGTTTTACATTCTAAGTTTGCGTGGATGTTCGAAGATGGATAAGGAAGGAGGAAAAAAACACTCAATTTTTGCCTACTATTTTCATAGGTTAGTATACCCAATTATATGCATGGTTACATAATTTTATTCTTATGAAAATGATATAAGTTTGTTGTGTTACTCCATGTCTTGTGTAAGGAAGGAATGTATATTGTTTGATATAATGATTTAAATAGAAATTCATGTTATGATAGCTAAAAATATGATCAAAATCCTCCATGATCTTCTCATAAGGATGAATGTGCACACCCTCATAAGTCATAACCATAATAATTTGGTCTTAGGATAGCCATTGGACTTATTTCTTAACCTTAAAACCCTGGTGTGTATAATGGTAATAGATTTTACAACCACAAATGATCTTAATGTCACATAAAGTTTCTATATTGGACATTATCAAATATGAATTTAAACAAATATATGCAATGATACATTTAATTGTTGATAACATTTAACTAACTTTAATATAATGTATGAAATCCTTTTGAAATTTTGTTTTTAAAATTTCCTTTATCAATAAATAAAAATAACAAAGATATAATAATAGTTATTTAATATTTATTTCTAATTTTAAGCATCAAAATGAATAGTAGAGTAAATTGTATTTAGTCCCCATTCCTTAAGATAATTAATGGGAATATATATAGGAATATTTTCATATTAGAAAAAATGTTGTTTGTGAAATATATTAATGTAGAATGTAATTTTTTATTTAAATTAATACTATGGCTTTAAGTGAACATATATACACATAGATAAGGTAGTGCAAGTCAAGTATACTGTTAGGTATTTCAATGTTTAATATTCTCCCATAGTGTAGGGATGACTATTCATTATTTATTTTATCTGTACATGTAAATATATTATATAAATAAATATTTATATCCATTTGAGAATGATTTTACTAAAGGTTCAAACCTCTAACTCAAAAGTCCATAGTACTTGAAAACTAGTATTAAGATTACAGGGCTTGTTTTTTTTATTGAGGTTAAAGTGTGGATTTTTTTTAACTAGGGTCCCCAGACCCTAAGAGAAGTAAAATAAAAATAGATACAAAGGTATAACATATAACAAGAGATAAAATATAAAAAAAAAACTCTAGAGACATAAAAAATACATCCCAAAAACAATAAAAGAAATAATAAAGAATAACTATAACAAACAAGTGCCTAATCCAAGTCTAAATTTCTTGAGATGTCCTAGAAGATTTTCATATTTTTAATGTTAGAATCAATTTGAAACAAATGTTTTTATTTTTCCATGACATTTTGGTATCCATTAAGTTAACCCCACTTACCTTTCAATTTTCCAGATGTCTTAGATTCAAATAACTCTCTGAGATGAGCTTTGAGATTCTCAACATTCTGAATCCCCTCATACATGGCTGACTTGAAGCAATTAACTAAGAAGCTGATGTTATTTATAAGATTCTCATTGTAATTATCCAAAATATCCACCCTAAATTGAAGGATATATAATTATTGATTATCCTCCTAAGCTGAAGATATTTAGTTCAATATGATGTTATAATACTACAATAAATTCACCTTCCCTTTAAGATCGATGAGCTCCCTCATGAAATAATAGATTATATATTTTTGAAGATCTAATTATTTAACTATCTTATCGACATTCTCCTTGCCCTTAAGGGAATTGACATGGTTATTGAAATTCTCATTCAAATCTCTTTATTTTTTGGTCTCTAAATTCTTACCTTTATCTTTGGAAGCATCTCTAGTCACTCCTTTCTTAGCCTAAGGAATCTCATTCTGAGTTGACATATATCCCTATCCATTCTGTCATCTTCAATGTTAATAGAATATCCTACCAAACAACCTACTTTACCTTGCTTCCCCTATTTCCCTTGAATATCAATTGAAGACCTTGATGCAATCTAAAGGAATTTTTAGTAAAAATATTTCATCTCAGGGGGTTTACCCTCAGAAACATTGGTATTTTTATCAACAGGACTAATGGGATTATTGACCTTTGTAGTGTTGTTCAACCTCCCATGATATTTAATCCATACATTTTTTTTTGTTAATGTCAATAGAATCACCCTCTCTATAATTCTTTTGAGGCTAAGAAATATCTGGGTTAATCTGGTTCATACCCTTAAAGTATTTGCGAAAGAGATATATCACCCCTTCATGCCTTGGGGTCTAATAGTTTTCATGCTTGAACTTTAGGACTGAAACTTTAAAAGAATGTCGAATGAAGAAAGGTAAATTGAATGGAATGCTATGTCTAAAATAACTCAACATCATAAATAAAGACCATCTAACAACATTAAACCTACATTTCAGGGTTAATATTGCATCAGAAGGTAGGTGACCTATATATATGACTTAGGAAGTGATTCTCAGTCAAACCTATTATGTATCAATTCTAGTTATTTTCCCTCTTCCAAGAATATCTCATTATCCCTTTTATAGTATCTTGATCATTTGTAAATTTTAGTTTCATTTATAGCCAAACTATTTATGTGAGTAATAAGTTTCTCTATGATTTCTAAAGTAACTCTATTAATATTGATGGTTTTATCTTCCAAAGCCTTCACAAACATTGTCAAAATGTGCCTATCGTGCCCTTTTATCTTCTCCATGAAACATGTAAAACCTCCCACTTGCAAAGCTTCCCAAATTCTCTCATTATTTTTCACTTCCCATGGTATTTTTGGTTCTATTCTATTAGGCAAGCCCATATTGTTCATAGGATAGAAAACACATAGGTAAAAGAACCTTTCCCTACTCTAAACTTTAGGCTTCACAAAATAGATTCGAAAAGTAATTTTATTACTTTTGGTATTTGGTCAGTCTATTATATGCTTTGATAATTCTATAAACTTCTCAACAATCCCAAAAAATATTATCCAAACAAATATAAGGCCGTAGCTAAAATAAAGGGCCCAATATCTATTTCCTCTATGAATTAGATGTTAGAGGTAAAATCACTGAGAGGGGGGGTCAATCAGTGAGCCCAAAAAAGCTAACTTAAATTAAAATATTTACAAACATTTAATCAGCTACCACAAGCATTCAACATTCATAACAACGAGAAAAAGTGACAATGAAAGATAAATCACATAACACATAACAAATGTGGGAAACCCTCTTGGGGAATAAAACCCACTATAACTTATAATTAGACTAATACCCTATAATAACAATATACAATTTAGACCATCTTCAAATGATTAAGGAACTGTAATCCTTATTTAGTGAGACTTCAATCCCACAAGGTGTTTTCACACCTATCTAGCTGAGTTGCAATAAAATATAGACCTTTTAAGAAGTTTCAACTTTTAAGGAGGCTTAACCACTTTAGGTGTGGAGATGCCAAAACAACACCTATGAACACATCAAATTTTTAATTGATTTAAATAAAACCTAATGATGGACCTCTACTTATCACACTTCACCTTCACTCATACTCAAACCACAAGCACATTATTTTTCCAATAGATTTATGACCTACAAGCCATATAATTAGTCCTCAATTTGATATTATATTCAACTCTCCTTAGGGCACTCTACCCCTCCTACACTCCATAAAATAGACACAAGCCTCTCTTCAATCATTCTTATAATCTCTCACTCAAAATCTATAACCCATCATCTTTGGTTCCACTATTTATAGAGAAATATTGATAATCACTACCTTGGTTGGCCATTAGGCATGACTTATCCCTTAATTCATCTCTCACATGAAGGCATGTCTCAAAACAATCTTCATAGGTTGGCCATAGCATTTATTGGTCACCTTTAAGGAACTACACCTTTTATAAGGCCCTTGTAGCCTTTATAGGTCTCATATGAACCTAATCATTCCTTTAGCACTCCATAAATAAAAAAAGAACATAGGACAACTTAAAAATATATGGGTCCACTCCTTATGACCCCTTTGACCTAATAAAATGATCACATGAAACTTAGATCACATTTGTGTATGCTCAAAAATTCAAACACTAACCTAGTGCACATAGTCACCATGAACAACCACATAGGTAACTTATTAAACATTGTTCATACTCAAGATAGATTGATCACACCTTCAAAATCCACATAGAGCATAATAATGGAGTCTACAATATGTTTCAATATCTAATTCATCTTGAGACATTGAAACAATAACAATACAAGCTCGAATATCTATTTTGGGTCACTTTTAGAACAAACATGAACACATAGTCAACTTCTACACTAAATATATTTGACTATACTTACTTTCAAATCTTCAAATATATATATCTAGATGCAACTTGGAGTCCTATACTACTTTACTTTTTACTGCATGATCAAATTCACCTTCTATCAAAATATATGGTCTAAAAACTAAGCACTAGTTTTTTTATTTTGAATATTCAAATATTCGAATACAAATGGTCACATTTAACCTTCGACCACAATGCTCAAATCTCATGTCCTCTTAGCTCAATTTTAATCTCGCACCATCGATCTTGTTTGATATTTAATGTAAATACTATGAAATACAAATGTTAAACATTTGATAGTTGACCTCATCTCATGCAATCTTAAAATGTTGACTCCATGTGCTCTATTGATCTCTATGGATCAGTTAGGTCTTTACTGATCAACACTCACCATTCAATCAATATGTGTGAATTCCCACTCATAATTGGATCATTATCCTTTACCTTTTCTCAGTAATTAAAAATTATACACTTGTCTTCATCTCACTACCTCCTGACTTCTTGGAGCAATGTGCACCATTGATCTTGCTCAAGATTTAACTCATTCAAAAATGACTATGTATGAGGACCCTTTCAATATGCTTGAGTAGCCATTTTTTATCCTTAATAACTTCTTTTACATTTTAATGCAGGATGTTAAATATGGACTAGATAATCTCATCACATAGGAGAATCTAACCATATAACACACTCCTCTTATAACCCTCACACATGTGATATATAAAGCCATTAAAAATATTTCTCAAAATCTTCTGTCACAGATCCAACTATGTCAAAACCTTCTTGAGAAGCCAACTTTGAGCATCCATAAATTTTGTCACACTTTTATGAATGATCTGGGATTTAGTGAAAGTCACCTATGCTTAAAAATAAACAAACTCATATGATCAATTTCTCTTGACACCTTAACACATGTAAGATCTAACATCATCAAAATGATTTCTCAACTCTTTCTACCACACTATAAAATTGGCTATGTATGGAAAAACATAGTCAAGCTTCTTGGGAGCCCAAATTTACATATGCATATCTTTCGTTGTGATATATCACATAATCTAAAAATTATCAAAAATAAAATAGGCATAAAAATGAACAAACCCATATGATCATTTTATGTTGATACCTCTATGCATGAAATTTTTTACCTCATCAACATGCTTACTCAGCTCTTTCTGGCCAACTATAAATTTGGCTAAATATGGGAAAATAATGAATTTTGACTAAGAAGCCAATTTTTCACCCTCATAAATTTGATCATGCTTCAATGCATGACTTAATATCTGATACATAACAACTAGGGACTACTATGATCACATCCATATGACCAAATCCCCTTGAATCATTCCCATGTGGTAATGGTGATGTCATCAAATTGCCTACTCAAATTTTCTACCACTGAACCCAAAATGTCTAGATGAAAACAATTATCAATAAAATGAATTATACTTATGCACATAATCTATTCAAGCATAGATAACATCTTAAGGACCTCTTAAAAATGCTCAAATCACCATACTCATCCTTGATCCTCTATAGCCATGTTAATATTGAAGTTCAACCATCCATGCATAAAGCACACTTGAATAATAACATTATACACTCTATCATTATCACTTGGGCTATCAAATAACTTCATCCACTCACCAGAGCATCTCCATGAAACCACCATGATATCATCATGACAAATCTCCAATAATCTCCTCTTTTATGATTGATGTCAACACCCATCAATATAATAATGTATAGCTCACCATCTCTCTCTTCAAGCACTCCCATAACAGGAACTTTCTCCTCAACTAGAAAATTTTCCCCCTTTGACACAATGAAAAAGTGGGAACCAACTAATCTTGAGGACCTAAAAATATTAAAAAATAGGAAAGGAACATCTTATAAATATGATACAAACTCCCCCTTACCTTGAGCCTACCTTTTCTTGCCTTGACAAAATTCCTCTTCCTCTAGGCCAACACTCTTTTTAACCAAGCACTACAACCAATGAAGAAAGAACATAAAAATTAGAGAAGTCTAATGGAACTCATTAAGAATAATTTGATAGGGAATCCCCCTTATAAATCTGATCAATTTCACCTTCTGAGCATCTTCTGATCTCCATATACCATGAGGAACCGACATACATGCTTACTAGCCATCTCTCTCAATCTACCTCCATGACTACCAACTATATATTTGCACTATAAAAAATAGGAAACTTGCACTAAACCAACCTAATAACACACCTTAAAATACTCATACCTTTCTCATTTGGATAAAATGATTAAACAACACTCTCACTCAAACTACGCATGTCTAGCCTCGTTATAGCCCTATCTGAACCTTGGAAAGCCCACAATTTTTAGTAGACACATATTTAAGACATAAAAATCCATATATATATATATATATATATATATATATATATATATATATATATATATATATATATATAACTCTCATATTCCCCCTCAATCACACCAATTTTCATCACTAGGCTGATCCTTTACAACATACTTCCTTCACAAACCTACTAGCTAATTAACCCTCCATAACAACCAAAACCTAAATAATTTGAGGAAAAAAAAACTTAAAGTCCCTATTAATATTTATTTTACCACCCATTTATCCCATTAAAAATATTAGGAATCTTTAGACCTCAACTCATAAGGCAAACCACTTTTCTAGTATAGCCTAAAACCCTATAATCTCAAAACAAGCAGGGTCAACAAACCTCCTTCTGGTCAATGCACATCTCTAAAAGTTCTTGAAAACCTTTATACACCCATCACATAATTCTATAAAAAAATGAGATTCAATACCTTTGGGAAACCATACATCCTATAACCCATTTTAGGCCTACTTGCCCTTAAACCAAAAACAAAGAAAACTAAGAGCACTCAAAAAACTTCAATTGGCACATACATACCTTCAAACCTCAAAAATACCTAGATCACACAAAAAATAAATTCAAAAAAATTTATAAGCACGAAAAACTTATTTATATTTGCATCAAACTCATTAATCCACTTAAAACCACCCATTTTGACTTTGTACTATAGCTCCTTCACAAATCTCTTAAACAAGCTTATGAACTTGTTGCTCCCCCTTAACAAAAGACCTTCCATACCTTAAAGATATTTTTAAAAAAAAAATCCACATATTTGATCTCCTCTTTGATAATATGATATTGTTAGTTCTTCTTCTTCTTCTTCTTCTTCTTCTTTGGCTTAGGAGAAACAACTTCCTCATCCACTATAATATTCTCCTTTTCTTTTATGATTAAATTGAAAATACATGGAAATAACATAGATTCATTACATACATTTTTATATAAAAAATATTCCTTGTATCTTGGAACCTCATCATTAGGCACAAACAATTGATGTTATTTACATGATACATGCTCAACAATAGTAGGATGTTCACTTGGATCCATACATACCTCAGGACTAGCCTTAATCAACACCTTGGTCTTCTCCTTGATCTTTATTTCTTCATTCTCAAAATGATTATACAATGAGACCTATTGGTAATCTTCAAATTTTGAAGCATTCTCCACCATAGAAAATAAATTACTTGGATCTGTAGTCTCATCATGACTCACACTTGTCACCTTTGGATTCCATGTGTTAACTTGCCTTCTTCCTTGAATTCTAGGAGCATGATTAAATTTATTTTATTATATGCCTTTGATTTTAAAATCTATCAATCTGACCTCTTTTTTCATAAATTTAGCACACCATACCTTTTTCAGGAAACATATCTTATTTTACCTTATTTGGACAAAAATCTGTAGTGTGTCATATATCATGATAAACAAAACAACTTCCTCTTTTTTAAGAGGTATCACCTTATCTAATCTTATATGGAAAATGGTTTTAAAAGTGTCCCACATCAAGACAATTAAATCAATTTATTATGTTCACACCTTTTGACTAATGAACCTTATCATAGTCCCATGAAAATTCATTTCTAACAGGTCTCTTACACTCTCTATCCCTATGACCAAATTGATTACATGTATAAAATTATATATTGAATATTGCATACCTCTTGGAATTTGGTTATCTAATCTAATTTGTCTTTACTCTACCAACACCTTCATTCCTTATCTAATGATTTATCTTCAAAGTATGATTGTCCTAGTTCATATCAGTCTTCATCTTGTCTTGAGTTACAATCTTTTGTTCTTCTTCACATCCAAGACCAGTTCTATCACTAACATGATTTTGACCACTTAGAATATTGTCTATATCACATGAGATCTTTTCAAATATCACAAATGTCTTCACCTTAATATCTATCTTTTCTAGCTCAAATTTAAAAGATTCATTTTCAAAAACATACCTTGAACATTCATCTTCTTTAGCTTTTAGACTTGTAGATATAATTTCTGATTAACAAATGAGATTATTTATCATATCTTCATGCTCCTTGGTGTTTTCATTCAATCTTGCCTCATACACACTGAATTGATCCTCATAGTTGTTGAGATTAGATTTCATATTCTTAGTGATCTTCTCAATCTTCAATTCTTCAATAGAATTCATCAAAATAGTCTCATAGTCCACCTCATCTTCATCATCCTCTAAATCAATCCAAGTAGACTCCTTTTGATGTGATCAAATTCATTCTTAAACCATGAATATGGTTTCATCTCCAATATAACCATCATCTTCATGACCATATTATGAATAACTATCTTCACTCTCATCAGATGAGCTATAATTTTATTTGGTGTAAAGACTCTTCTTGTTCTTGAAGGACCTCTTCTAATTTTTATACATTCTAAAACCTTTCTTCATATATATCTTCTTGTATTCATCTTGCCCTTCATTATCATTCTTCTCATGGAACTTCCAATTAAAATTTCCTATCTGTCTATAGTTGAAACATTTGAAGGGTAGTTTACCCTTATACCTCCCTGAGCTAATGTTTAGTTTCCTAGTAATCAAAGCAATTAGTTCATCATCATCAATATTAGATATGTTATCCTTTTTAGATTTATTACATTGGACCTTTTTAGGATTCATTTATGTCTTAAATTCTACTTCCTTCTTTAGTGGTATATTATCATTCTTCCTCATCTCATAGGAAGTAAGAGTGCCATGCAATTGATCCATCTTCAACTGAGTAAGGTCATGACTCTCTTATATAGTAGATACTATTAGATCAAATTTGGGAGATAGAGACGTTAAAAAATATTTTAAAGTAGTATTCTCTTAAATATTCTCTCCAAGACCTCTCATGATATTCACAATCTCATCAACTCTTTGCAGAAAGGATGCCATAGTATCTTCTTCATTCATTTTGAGACTTTCAAATTTCCTTGTTTGAGTCTACAAAGCAAGCTTAACCTTTGAATCTCCTTTAAAAATAGTCTTCAATTTATCCTATATTTCTTTGGTATATGTGCAATGAATTACTTTGGTGAACTCAATTTCTAGAATATCACAAGTGATGGCATTCATTGCCTTAGAGTTTTACTCAAATAACTTCTTGTCTTCAACACTAGATGGAGGAGTAATAGGAGCAACATAACCATCCAAAACAAATTTCCATACATCAAAAACTAGGGACATAATGTATGTACTCATCCTATCACTCCAAAAATAATAATTGGACCCATTTAACATCGATGCTTACGTAGTAGAGAAACCACCTTGGATATTCTGACTAACCATTATACATTGGATCACCTTCAAGCTATCAAGATTTTACCAAAGGAATTTGCTATGATACTAATTATTAGAGGTATAATCATTAGGGGCATGAATCATTGAGCCCAAATAATGCAACTTAAATTTATATCTTTACAAATACTTAATCATCTACCACAAGCATTCATGAATCATATACAACATTCATAGCAATGAGCAAGAGAGATAATGCAAGATGAATCACATAAGACATGACAAACTTGAGAAACCCTCTTGGGGAATAAAACCCACTAGAAGCTACAATTTGAATACCATCCTATAATAAAAATATCTAATTTATACCATTTTCAAATGAATAAGGAACTAAAATCCCTATTTAGTGAGACTTCAATCCCACAAGGTGTTACCACACCTATCTAGCTAAGTTGTAATAACAACCAAACCTTTTAACAAATTTCACCTTTCAAGGAGGCTACAACCACATTATATGTTGAGATACCACAATAACACCTATGAACACATACACTTTTGAAGTGATGCCAATAAAACATGCTGATGGACCTCTTCTTATCACACTTTACTTTCACTCACACTAAAACAACAAGCACACTATTCTACCAACAAAATAATGACCTACAAATCATATAATCAATCCTCAATCTAATATTCTCTTACACTCATCCTTTGGGAAATCTAACCTTGGTACATCCCACAAAACACACACATAAGCCTCTCTCCAATCACTCCTTTAATCTCTCACTCAAAATCTAGAACCCATCATCTTTGGTTCCACTATTTATAGAGTAATCTTGATAATCACTACCTTGGTAAGCTATTAGGCATGACTTATCCCTTAATTCATAACTCACATGAAGACATAGCTCAAAAAAATCTTCATAGGTCATCCGTAGAATCTATGGGTCACCCTTAAGGAACTACACCTTTTAATAAGGCCCTTGTATTCCTTATAGGTCTCATGTGAACCCAGTCACTCCTTTATCACTCCCTCAAGAAAAATAATAACATAGGACTAATTTAAAATACATGGATCCACTCCTTATGTCACCTTTGACATCCTTAAATGATCATAGTCAGCTTAGCTCACCTCTGTGTATTCTCAAATAACTCAAACATTGACCTGGTGCACATAGTCACTATGATCAAACACATAGTCAACTTATTAAGCATTTTTCATACTCAAGCTAGATTGATCACACCTACAAAATCCACATAGATCATCTTCATGGAGTCTAAAATATTTCTCAATATCTAATTCATCATGAGACATCAAAACAACATCAATATAAGCTTGAATACCCTTCTTGGTTCACTTGTAGAACAAACACAAACATATTTAAATTCTAGGCTCAATATCTTTGATTGTACTTACTTTAAAATCTTTAAATCTATATATCTAGATGTGCCTTGAAGTCCTCTATCACTTTATCTTTACTACATCAGAAAATTTATCTTCTATAAAAAGATATGGTCCAAAAACCATACATTGGTTTTTCCTTTGCAAATTCAAATATTCAAATACAAACGGTGATAGTTAACCTTCAAACACAATGCTCAAATCTCATGTCCTCTCAACTTAGGATCAATATCACACCATTGATCTTGTTTGATCTTTAACGCATAGACCAAAAAATCCAAATGTTAAAATATGATAGGTGAACTCATCTCATGTAATCTTAAAATGTTGACTCCATATGATCCATTGATCTTTGTGGATCAGTTAGGTATTTAATGATCAACACTCAATTTTCAATCAATTTATATGAATTCTTGCTCACCATTGGATCATTATCATATACCTTTGCTTAATCATTAAACATCATTACATGTCTTTGTATCACTACCTCTAGAATATTTGGAGTAATGAACAACATTTATCTTTCTCAAGCTTTAACTCATTCAAAAATGACCAATTATGGGGACCCTTTAAATATCCCTAAGTAGCCATTTTTGATCCTCAATAACTTCTTCCTTGATTTGATGTAGGATCTCAAATATGGACCAGATGATCTCCTCACATAGGATAATCCAACCATATAACACACTGATATTGGAACCTCTCAACATGCAAGATATAATTCCATTAAAAATCCTTCTCAAAATATTCTATCATAGAATCAACTATGTCAAAACCTACTTGAGAGGACAACTTTGAGCATCCATAACTTTTTTTGTACTCTAGTGGATGATCTGGGATTTGGTAAAATTAACTATTCTTAAAACTAAACAAACCCTAATGATTAAATTTTTCTTGACACCTTCACACGTGAAAGATATACCATCATCAATATGCTCACTCAGCTATTTCTACCACACTCTAAAATTGGTTAAGAATGGGAAAACACAGTCAAAATGCATGGGAGCCCAACTTTGCATATGCATATCTTTTGATGTGATACATCGCATGATCTAAAAATTAGTGAAAACAAATTAGGCATAAAAATGAATAAACCCATATGATCATTTTATCTTGACACCTCCATGTATATGAACGTTGACTTCATAAACATGCTTACTCAACTCTTTCTAGACAATTGCAAATTTGGCTAAGTATGGGAAAATAATGAATTTTGATTGAGAAGCGAACTTTGCACTCTCATAACTTTGACTATGTTTTGATGCATGAATTGAGATCTAGTGCATAATAACTATGGATTATTGTGATCACACTCATATGAAAAACTGCCCTTGACTCATTCCCACATGAAAATGGTGACATCATCAAACTCCCTACTCAAATTTTATGCCATTGAACCCAAAATGTCTAGATGAAAACAATGGTCAATTAGATGAATTCCACTTATGCATACAATATCTTGAAGCATACATAACATCTTAGGTACTTATTACACATGCTCAAATCACCATACTCATCCTTGATCCTCTATAGCCATGTCAATACTGAAGATCAACCATCCATACATAAATCACACTTGAACAAACACATTAAACACTTTGTCATTGACATTTAGGCTATAAAAACATTTCATCCACAACCAGAGCATCTCCATGAAAACACCATGGCATCATCATGACATATCTCCAACATTAGAGGCTTCTCTAATATGTCCAAGGATTTTATCATTAGAAGAAACTTCATCTTTTATCCTTAGGATATGATCCCTAGGAATTTATTCATAGTCCATCCATGATGTTTGCCCCAAAGATGTCAGACCCTTATTGTTGAACCAATCTACTATAGAGTTTCCTTACCTATAGATGTGTTGAGTAATAACTTGTTGCATGGAGTCCATAATACCTATAGCTTCCTCTATAACTTTTTTACTGGACCAATTGATAAAAATTCCCTTGACAAACACTTCAAAATATTTAGAGAGTCACCCTCTATTATGATTTTTTTAACTCTTAATTGTTTCACCAATCTGATCCCCCACAGAGCTACAAGAGATTCATCATAGTGGTTGAATTTAATTTCCATATCTCTAGCATACACTATATCCAAATTACCCTAATGGTTTCTTATTATTACGCCTCCTATAGTTGGGCTTGGATTCCCTTTTGAAGCTCCACCGAATTTGAGCTTCATCTAGACCAAAGGGGGGTTTCCATTTAGTTATTTTCCTAATTTCTTATTTAGGATTTGGATTTCCCATCTTAGAGGTATCAATTTTCTAGTTGTGATCTGGATTTTTTTCATATATAAGTAGACTTTTACCTTTCTTGATTGGTATAATATTTTAATTCTCCAATATGTGATCAAATATTCTTTTGGAAATATTTTTTCTTTTACACCTCTTTCCCATGAAAATTATATTATTGCATTCTCCCTAAATACCTCATATGATATGTGGTAAAAAAGTTTTCAAAATTTTCTTGACAAAGGAATTTTGAAAGGGGTACCTCCATGACTACCATACTTCCATTAGAGAACCATATTGTACCCAAAAAACATCAAATTTGTTAAAAAAAATAACTCCATATCTTCTGAGAGAAAGAGTAGCTCACGAGTAAGTGAAATACATATTCATTATCCTTTTCACATAGGACACATATATTGGTTAATATATAACCTCTTCTTGTTAAGTTATTAAATGTAAGTATTATGTTATGAATAACAACTGAAAGAAAGAAATTAGTTTTAGGAATTATCCATTTATCCCATAACATCTTCCAACTGCAGTTGACTCTAGGTTCCTACACTAGAAGATCATATCCCAATTTAAATTTATAGTAACCATTGAAAGAGACATTCCAAACAAGTTGATATTTTCTATTAGGTCCTAGAATATGGATGTTTATCAACATATTACTTAGATTTGATAACCTCAGAGTATCCTACTAATTTAAGTTGTCTAAACTCAAAATTTTCTAGCATTTAGCTCTTTAGAACTCCTACCAATAATCATGCACTTTATATTGATATTTTTTCTAAATATTTTCTTATAAATTCAAGCCTATGTCACTCTACATAAGATGAAGCTCTGAGACCTAGGTATCTTTCCAAAATTTGACTTTATAACCATTTCCAATCTGCCATTTAGACCCTATTATAATCAAATCCTTATTTGAGATCATGAAGTTCCAGACATGTGGGCCATAAACAAAATGATCTTCTACAAGAATTTTAATCATTTCCCTACCTTTTAAATACTTGAAAGAAAGAATTTTAGCCTAAACCATGTTTGACTTTATAAATCTCTGAATGAACTTTGAAATGAGATCTTTATTTATCATTTACAATTTCTTTGATCTAAGCCCACCATATTTTTTTTGGAGTAGAATTTATTCCAAGAAAAAAGATGGAATTTGTTTCTTTCTTCTATTCTAGTCCAAAGAAAATTGTGTTGAGTTTTAGAGAATTTATTCTCAACTCCTCTTGGAAAACTAAAAATCAAAAGTAGATATACAAGAAGGCTCTGAAACACACTTTTGATAAGTAAGATCTTGCCTTTCCAACCTACAAGGTTTTTTTTAAATGTCTCAACCAAAGGATTTCATGCTAACACAGTGAGTTAATTGCTGAACAGGCATACCAAGATATGAGTAGGTTAAATCCTTGATTTGAAAACCTATTAGAAGAGATATTCTAGCTTGACTGGCTATTGAAGTATAGAAGAAACACATAGAGATTTTATCAAAGTTAATTTTCTAATTAGAGGCCTATTTATACATCACTAGATTTTTTTTAATATTTCTCACTTCCTACACAGATGATTCAACCAAAATAATGGTGTCATCCACAAATTATTGATGTGTTACAAGATCCATAGACGAGGATAGCTTAAAACCTTTGAAATCTAATGAAATAATGGTGTTATAAATGAATGTACTTAGAGATTAAACAATAGTGATGAAGAGAAAAGGGGATAGGTGATCCCCTTATCTCACTAATTTATAACTCTTAAAATTTTTGTGAGTGACCCCATTCATCAGAAAAAAAAACATAGATGAAGTAATACAAGATCTAATGATTTTATTGAATTTATCTCAAAAGATAAATTGAGACAGAACTCTATCCAAGAAAATCAAATCTAATATATCATATGCCTTAGCCATGTACAATTTTAACACCATACCTACTCTTTGGCTATTTTCCATTAAATGGATGTCTTCATGCACCACAATCACCCCATCTTGAATTTGTCTACCTGGGACAAATCTTCCTTTCTAAGATTGAATGTTTTTTTCCATGATAGGTTGCATTCTTAGTGAACTTAGTTTAGTGATAATTTTATAATATTATAGGTCTTGTTATATATTAGAATTTTATGAAATAAATTTGGAAAATAAAAAAAATTTCCACATCTTTTTGTGGCCTTCATTTTGTTTTTAATCCATATGATATAGATCTAAAGATCCTAGATAAATTTAATTTTTCACAAATAATTTAAATCATTGTTAATAAAATTGTTTTATTATTTGGAACATTATATTTAAATAGAAGATAGATGTATTATTACTTTAAAAAAAAAATAATTAAATTATTTTATAGTCAAATACATGTATTATCTTATCAATTTTACATGAAGTGAGAGTAACTAATTCTAAAATAACAATGCATATATGATCTTATAAAAAAAACTAAACTTAGAAAATAATTGTTTATTTAGGTGTATTATTCATTATAATAATCAAATATGTGTAGCTCTCTAAGGATGACCCAATAAAAAGTTGTTATCCTTAAGAGTCGACATGACAACTCTTTATTACATTGTTTAACTTTATACTATATTCATGAATCTCAATTTTAGATGTATAAATAGGCATATTTAATATTTATATAGAATATTTATACTCTATATAGTTTTAAACTGAATTTTTTTTATAAAAATTATCCTAAAAATGTATCCTATTCATACTTAGAGACTGCTTAGACAAATATATCACATATATTTGTTTTTATAAAAGAACATATAAAATTGCATTAGGTTAATCTAAACCTATCTAACATTTAACTCCAAAATGTCTACCTCTTACTAATTAGAACATGCTAAAAATGTTTTCAAGAGTTTTAACTCTCTCTATTCCCATAATATATTCCACATATTGACATTACTAATTATTGAAATAATGGTAAATGCCTAAAACTATACCCTGAGTGGTCTTGTATAGAAAGTCAAAAAGACATTCCAAATATTCTTACTCTTGTTTCATGCATTCAAACATGATATCATCACATTTTAATTCATTCTCTATATCCTTATTTTATTCTGGGTATTTTCTCTTGAGGAATTACATCCAAAAAATATCCCACTAATATGTATGATTGAGGGATTCTCCATAACAAAGGATGAAACTTTGTAACATAAATAAATATTATAAGATTTAGTATTTCACACTTGGGATACTTTTCATAAATTAGACCTGATAAATACAATATATTTTCACCATCATATAAATATATTCAAAAATTATGTTTGAGACACTATTTCATCTTGAGACCCGTTTAGAAAACATGGTTTCCATATGAGACAAAAGTAATTGGACCAAAAATATCTAAAATAATTTTCTTGGAAATTATTGAATGAATGTCAAAGGAAGTGACATAGCATTTGTATTAAATGTTAAATGACCCATACATACAAAAATATAAGTTATGTTATAGAGCATGTTGAATATAAAGAGATTGGCCCACTTCTGGAGGGATTAATAGAAGAACAATTTGAGCTCTTACCTAACCTTTTATTAAAAAAATTAAACCTAAGGATATTATATGATTGAATTTTATAAAAAATATAATCAACTTAGGGATAGTATATGTTTGGATCTTTCTCTTGAATCAACTATTTATCATTCCATTATAAAATAAATTATTAAGATTATATTTTCAATGCAATATGAAGTTTCCTTATATAGGCAGGCATGATGAAGTTTGTTTGACAAAATGCCTCAACAAAATATAGTCTCATAAAATGTAGCGATAATAGGATATGCACATAGTTGATTTATTCATACATTTATTTACACAATAATCACATGGATATTATGTTGCATTTTTTAAATCAAGAAGAATATTTATTGATGGGAAGTTAGTATTACTTGAATATGTTATTAAAGATTCCTATAAAATTAATCATTTTTTTCATAATTATTCTGCATATTTATCATAAAAAACAATTTGTTGTGATATCAATTGTGACGTATAGGGCTCATGAATTCAGGATGATAATTTTTATTGATGGCAAATGCTTATATGCTTTAGAAAGTAGTAAAGTGACTAGTTATATGGGATTGTGTTCTATCCTCATTATTTAATTTCATAGAGATGAATAAAGTCCAATATATATTATGATTATTGATGCCCTATATCTTAGTTACTCAATTCATATTCTAGTTGGCTAGATTGAATCAATGTAATGAACATAGGGCTCACATGTGAGTCCTAATAAAAACCCTCCATTAAATCAAAATGATTGAAATGATTGCTTGTTCAAAGGGATTTATGTCTACCCTAGGGTCTTCATCTGAAGAGACTAGAGATTTAAATCATTATCCTACGTAGTCTAAATATGGATACGGATAAGTATTTTAGGAATGGCATTGAAATATGAGTAGTTTGATTTTTAGTATGTGCCATGAATAAAAGGATTAATATATAATAGAGATCATGGGATGTAGTATCTCATATAATAAAAATTATTCAAAAATTCATTTCTTCATGTGTAAGGAGGTTGTGAGTGCATTACAAATAATATTAACATGCATTATCCTCATATTTATATATTACATAGTTTATTATTTAAATCTTATTAATGATTAGTCATTATTCACCAGCATTGGAATATATATCATTATACTAGTCAGTTCAAAGGTTTTTCACCCATGACAAACATCACAAAAGATGAAACTAGAATGTTTTCATTCCTTACTAATTTAACCTAATCTAAACTAATACCCTATTTACCTTCAAGTAAACACATATTTAAAAGCATTAGAGCCTTTATCTAGGAATAAATTCATGTTGACTACTAAAATTACTCTTCCTATGCTAACCATAATTAAAAATGTCTCAAATACATATTTTGGGTTGATCAATCCCTCTTGTATAAAAATTTCACCTCAAATGTAAAGATTAAAATCTTGGAAAGTATGGTCTCTTCTATTATTTTAGTGATCAATTCTCCCATTATTATGAAGTTGTAGTGTTGAATAATATTCACCATCAATAAAATTATAGTGTGGACTACATATATAGACAATTCAAAAAGATCAAATAAGGAATTCCACTTTGAAGAGCAAATATAAAAATAAAGATATATACCCAAACCTTTAATCAGATTGTCCTTCACTTCATCACACCTTTTTAGTGTGTCAACAACCAATACCTTGATTTTTTGTGTAGTTCATAGATAACGTTCAATGTTGTAAACCATAATCCAAACTACCTTATATGAAAACTGTTAGATATTTGTAACTAATAATTTAAATTTTGAATCTTTCAAAGTTATGATGGATGATATAGAAGGAAATTATTTCCTATAATAAAATTAAGTTATGGTGGAATAGATTGTATGGAAATTTATCTATTACCATTGATAGTGAATTTTATAGTTTAATAATTTTTTGTCGATGCTAATTGATTATTTTAGGAGAAAGAAATACGTAGCCAATACTCATTGTTTTCATGCACTACTTTTAGATATTATCATCTACTTACCAGAGATATTAAGAGGGTTTCAGATGGTACATCCACTGGTGAGGGTGGTATTTCCTCTAGGCTGAGGAAACCATTAAATGGTTATGAATATCCCATAGTGGAATCTCAATTGGAAATCATTTATTTTACAAATAAAGATGAATACAAGGGGATAATAGATGTATTGTTAATGATCTTCCATTTATTGGCTATGTCAAATTCAATATTATGTTTACATTTTTTATAAAACTCAATATTTTTAAATTTAAATCCATTATGTGATTTGTTATATTGTGTTTAATATTATAAAGGGAGGGGGTGAGCAAAGCCAAGGTGATGAGGCTGTTAATGGCTCGTGAAATGAGTTTATCTCCTAAGATGTACGAGAACCATTTATCCATACTTAATGTTTTTTGTTCCTCATGTTAATAAATATTTCTTTTCAGATTCCTATAATAGTCAATAATATACAACTTTTGACACACCTAATTTTTTATGTTGTTTTTGTGTATTTTAGAAAGAGGGGACAGAGTGGTACCATGATGATGAGCGTGATAATTAACCAAATAATGAATTAATCCTAAAAAGTGTGTGTATTGGTTATAATTATTCTTCTTTCTTTGTCATTCTCATAAATGTTTGTTGTTATATACATATTTGGATTGATTTGTATTGGTCGACTATTATGGTGTGATGAGGTGGATTCATATAAGCTTGATGAAAATGTCAATGAGGATGCTAATGATGATGATAGTGATTATATTATATATTCCTTACAATTTGATTTGGAGGAGGAACCAAAACCTTCAAGAACATTTTATTATTTTCAAGGACCTTTTCTTTAGTTTGTTAATTTAATCATTTTTTAATGCTTGTAGTCTAAAAAGGCTTATTTGTTGAAGATAGTTTGCATGTGAATATAAGATTATGGATATGGGTATCATGAAGATATATTTAAACTATTGTTTATTGTGCCCATCTAACACATTTTGTAATGATGGTGGTCATCCATTTTAGTCACAATACAGACTAAACACTTAAACCATCTTAATATTCGTGGTCATTATCCCATTCCAATGAGGCTCCTAAGGTGTGTTGGTAGTGGGAAAAGGAATCCAAGGGGAAGATCATAGACTAAAATGCAAAATAAACTTAAGATAATATAATGAGTCTTAAAAAATCAAGGAATTAGTAATAGAGACATGATAGAAAGATCATGCATGGTGAGGGAGAATGCATTCTAATTATATAATCTCAATGAGATAGCCTTGAAGGCTATCAATGACCATATGATTACATGTGATTGATGTGAAAATTTGTAATAGATAGTGTGAGACTACATAAGGTGGAGAAATTATTGTCAATAAATGGAATGATAAAGACAAAGGGTGGAGCAAAGGAAAGGTGTAGGCAACAATGGACATCATATTAGAAGCAATTTATTAAATGGTTTAAATGTAATAAAATATAAGTTAATTTTACATTTTTGAATATTAATGTTTATATTTATGTATTAAGTACCATCTAAAATTTAGAGAGATGTCCTTTAGACCCATTCTAGTGATGGAAATCATATTAATTTGAAGGAGTACCTTTAATTTAAAGGTAATAGGGTTTATCATGGGACCCAAAAAAGGAAATTACTGAGGGGACCCCAAAAAATAAATTAGTGAGGTACCAAAAAAAATTAAAATGGTCATGACAATATGCCTCATGTAATTAAAATCAACGAGTTTGTCCAAAAGTAGTGATTATTTTCACCAACATTGATTTAATATTCCTTATTTGTCTTTGGTAGAGGAATACAATGGAGCAAGAACGAGAACCCAATGTTATTATTTTTTTGAGTGATTACTTTGGAAATAATGAGGATAATATCAGTGTTAGTCCATCTTACATGAAATATTCTTATTCTACACATGATTATACTTTTCACACTAGTACCAATGTACATTTGTAAGTCTCATTTTTTATGCAAGTGAAAGGAACCATATTATCTCTTGACTGGGGCCATATTTTTTATGGTGTGTCTACCTAGAATAATTGTTCTAATGACAAGATTCATAGGGTTTTTTATAATCAAGTAAAGCCATTTCAATTTGGTAAGATTGGGGAGAACATGCTGTAAAATAATGTCCACTCATATATAATTTAGTTTTGTAGCAATATAGATATTGATAGATTTGTTATCAATGTTCACTAATAATCAAAGGTTTTCATGGTGGGAATCATTTTTTATTCCTTTTAATTTCATTTAACCCTACCATATTATATTTTTATTGTGTTGTATTTTGTAATTTAATATAGGATTTGGATGGAGATGTGGTGATATCATCCAAAATATTATGAGGCATTTATTGGTGGTATGCTATTCATTTTTTATTTAACAAACAAATAAGTTTATTCTTCATGTTGGTGTTTTATTCTTTATTCTAGTCTAGCTTTATAACCTTGACAATTTAAAATATAGAGTTCATAATGCAGGGTGACATATTATTTTGTTATTTTTTAGAATAATGGAGTTTTATTCATAATTAATAAACAAGGTCTGAGTAGGGTAAATAAGTAAATAATGTGAAATAATTAAGCTACTAATTTATTTAATTATATTGTATTTTTGCCTTTCCTAAAAATAGTAATAAATAAGAGAAAATATGACTTAGCTTATTATGAGTTGTCTGGTCTAAAATAGGGTCTGAGAAGTTAGGTACAAGACTAGGATAATGTCAAATATAGGTTCTTAAACTTCATTTTCTAATTAGACAAGATCATTGAAAGTGGGACACCCTAATGTTCAGCACTGTAGTCTTTTTTTGGCACTATTTTCTAGGTGATTTAAGTTTTTTGGGTTCTACTTGGTAGGTCTATGTTACCTTATTAGTGAAATATCGAAGCCCAAAAGTTTGTGGAGCTCATTGTGCATTTATTTTGAGCTTCAAATCCGTAGGAGCTCTTTATTCTTGAACTTTAATGGCAACTTAGGAAAGAGAGAGAAGGTGTTAGTGTGTAAAGGATATAGTGAATTCACTTCACACCCTATGTGTGGGTATGCTTCCTACATACCAATACTCTGAGGAGAGTTGAAGCTAATGTAGTTCTTGCATTGAAGTGCTTGGTATAATTGTATATGAAAATGTAAATAGATGAAAAAATGGGTGTAATTGGAATGACTAGGGATTGGTGTAAGGGTTTGAATAATCTTGGAATAATATTGGAAGGCTGTATGTAGAGAATAGGGAAGAGTGATTGAGTAGTCTTGATTATATTCTTGCTTCTCTCTTCTAAATGAGTGCCAAATTTTCTAAATGGACTTTAAATGGCCTTTTATATGGGATTTAATGATCATAGGTTGAATGAATTTTAATTAGGATGGCATGAATTGGGATAAGGATCTAGGAGAATATGACCATTTAATCCAACTTTGCACTTAGATAATAACACCAAAAATAAGACACCCTAGGTTTAAATGTTCCTATCCAAGTTAGGCACTATTGTCTAGAGGGAATGAAACCTAGGGGGTGGATCTGGGAGTAAAAGAGATACATGGGTATGTAAGGGTTAGGTCTAGAAGTTTATGGATGATTGGGAATCAGTGAAAGAAAAGCCTAAAAGGGTTGTGTAAGAAAATAAGATGACCTATAGATTAGGTGTCTTTAATCATGATCAAATAACAAAATTTTGCATT
Source organism: Torreya grandis (assembly GCA_037957365.1). Classification (NCBI taxonomy): domain Eukaryota; kingdom Viridiplantae; phylum Streptophyta; class Pinopsida; order Cupressales; family Taxaceae; genus Torreya; species Torreya grandis. The sequence goes on from JARHVA010006057.1 coordinate 702,576, forward strand.
TTATATGACTAAATTCCACCCCCCCCTATTTTAGTGATGCATCAAAGAAAAATACTAGGATAAAGGAAAAAATATAAATAATACCTAAACTTACCTTTAAAGGTGATGCCCATGAATCTTGTGTGATGCTGAGTAATGTTAGATAGTGCATAGAGAACACATTGTGTATGTGTGAATTTATGAAATGAACCAAAAATTAGATCTATTCTTATTATATGTGATATAAAATAAGAACATATAAAATTTGATTAAAATAAAAAGGAAGAGAAAGGAATGAATACACCTCACTGGGTATGCAAACCTGTTGTGATCCTGAGTAAGCTTGAGTAATGTTGGATTATGATTGATGATGCTATACCAAAAGTAATATCTAAAATGGAGTTAAGTGATAAATTCCCCAAAAAGTGGCTCAAGAATGTAAAGGCTTTCCCTTTGGCTCTGTCATCACCTACTCAGTGATTATAGATGATCATGTATGTGTTAATCAATGTTTAGATTATGTGTACAATCCCTTTGAATAGGTAGCTCAAGAATACAAAGGATGTCCCTTTAGATCCATCATTTCTATATGAAGTAAAGATATGAAGTTATACCATTATAGAATAGATGTTATATGAGACGTATCATGGAGCCAATATATGTGAAAATATAACAATATGGCATGGATAACCAAATCTATGCTAGAAACTAGGCCACTCTTGGCCATTCCAAAAGATGCAAATTAGGCCTATATGAAAGCCACTCTAAAATTGATGTGATATGCTTATGTCAAGGCCAACTCAGGAACTCAGATACTTAGGAGGTTAAACATGTATGAAATTTCAACTTTAAAAATATGCCAACCACCTATAGATGGAGTAAGGCATGTAACTACTAAGAATGCTTGGGTAATAAATTGAACTTAGAAACAAAAGAAGACCATTGTGTCATGCACATTATCACAAATCATTAGTGTCTAGAAAATGGATTTTGATCTATAAGTTATGTCAAATTACTTATCTAAAAATAGAATTTAGATCCATCATACCATGCATGATACCCTCTATATCTAGATTCCTTGAGAAAATTGTACTAAAATTATTGATTCTGAATGATTTCAATGTGCAAAAATTATAGATGAGCTAAGATTTTTGCCTATTACTAGAAAAACTAGGTGTTTTTCTTCCTATACAAGAGTTATAAATTAAGGAAACCCTTGTTTTTGGTTTTGCTATCCATTTCCAATGCTATTGTCCTATGTTGAAACTAGTTGTGGATCTATAATTGTCACTATTTTTCTATTCTATTATGACTGGTTTGACCTTTGGATTCTTAACTAGGTGATTTAAATGCTACTATTTTTATTTATAGGAGCTTTGATCTCTATGGAAAAACCATCGTTTATTTCCCCTTATTTTGAGTATAGGATGATTGAACCTGCAATGATTACCCTTAGAAGAAAAGAGTCTTGTAAGTGTGTTAAGTTGTATAGATACAAGATATAACAATGATATTTGACGAGATATATCTAGATATAAAAATGTTTGTATTGAGAAATTATTAGATCAATAGGGGTATACCTAGATAAATATAACAATGTAAAATCATGGGCAATATACTAAACTAGAACTAGAAATATTAAATGTTAATTATTAGTTGGAGGGATGGAGCATGATGTCCATCATGGAATTTAAGAAAGCAATGAAAATGCATGATTTGGATCATGTCATTGCAACAAGGAAAAGTAATAAAGAAATAATCATATAAATAAAGAAGCAAGAATCAAGAAGCATACAAGGTTGGCCAAGGGGCCATGTAATTAAGGGACATGGGCACATGTCACTCAAATTAGAAAGCAAGCATACAAGGCAGGTTTAAATGCCACATACACGTACAATTTGAAATAATAAAAGATTGGCATGAGGGCCACAAACACATAGAAGAGTATAAGAAAGGGACATTGGAAAATGTCCAAACGTACATACACATGAATAAAATCAAATGACACTGGAAAATGTCCTAAGGTACACATAAAAAAACAAAATTGGAACTAGAAATGTAATCCAACAAGCTATGCCAAGCAAGAAGAGAAAATATTTAATAATTGGAAAGATTAAAGCACATCTAACTAATCAAATTAATATTTAAAGTATGTAAGACATGTTTAGTATAGGACTAGGTATATGTTAGGAAGCATGCCAGTGTAAGATACTAGTGATTGTCAATGTGGTAATCTATTTAATATAATATGTGTTGTATGTCAATATGATAACTAGAGTGTGTGGTGTAATAATGACATAATATAGATGGTGTAGTCATGTAGAAGATGCCCCTAGTGGGGAGATGTATCAATGTGCATTTCAAATGTAGAAGTAGGATGCTCCTTCAATGGTTAGAGTGAAGTAATTAAGGAACTGGATGTCACTACACACACTCAAAGAAGATCAAGTGAAGCATGAAAATGTTGATAATTGAAAAATAATAGTATAGAATAACAAATGTGATTCTAACATAGTAGTCAAAATAGAAAACATGGATGATGCATACAATCTAAATGTTTCTAGTGTTTTTGAATTATTTGAATGTTTTTGTATTTTGAAATTTTGTATTTTTGTATAAGATATGTCTGATCAAGAAAAAGAGATTATTTATAAGTAGGATGGGATAGTAGGATACTAAATGATGAGTCTCATGCAATACTCCCTATCATGGTGTCCTATATTAAAGAGTGGAATCATTCGTGAATGTGAATCATGATGAAAAAGTTGAGATTGTGGCTCTAAAAGCTGTATATGCTATAGATGCTCTGAAATCTCTAAAGTAGGAAAAAATTGTGGGGTCCCACTATAACTCTAACAAGTGGATGTAACTATAAGGGATCTTAGAGACCCATCTGGAAGTAGGATAAGCTCTCTAAACATGTTTTTTATGTGTAGACCCATGATATCTCAATGAAACTACTCTGGGTGTGAAAACTATAGCTAGAAGATATATAGAATCTCAAAGTTTTGGAGGTGTATGAACCCTCTGTACTAGTAATGGATGTGTTAATTGTGTCTGAATCTATATTGAAGGAAGAACTGTAAATGGTGGGGAAACTAAAACTGGTGGAAAAGTAGGAACTGGTGACTGCAAAGAAGATGGCTCTAAAGTGGGGAGTGGTAACTCATATGGAACTCCACCAATTGTAATACCCTAATTAGTGTGAATGAATTTTATTAATTTTTGAATTGCAGATGGTACTACTTGAATTTTTGAAATCCATGGGTGACCAAGTAACATATCAAAAACTCCTACAATGGGAACTATAGTGAAATGTGTGGTCACATGTGTTAGACTAGTCTTTAAAGGAATTACAATCTCACCCAATGAAATTTGTAAGTGCCTACTGAATTTAATGATAATTATATTTATCAAGGTGATATCCTACTTCGAATATCCCAAATTCTATAATAATGTAATGGTGCACATGTTGACATAGGAACCATTATTGATGAGAACACTATGAATAAACTAATTATAAATATGTGCTCTGATAAATAGTGCATTATAATATGAATTATTATTCCATAATATCTTGATCTAAGAATGATATCAAAGGTCTAGTTGGAACTCTGGACTCATACACACCATTCATAACACTCAAAGGATGTGACTCAACTGAAGGTGTTTAGTATCTAACTGGTGGTAGATGTGTATGATGTGCATGGTGAACCCCTGATGTGTCCCTTGTATCTTATTTTAAATTCTATGAAAATGGATCTAAGAATATTTTCAAAGCTTTATCTTGTGTTGGTTTTACTTGTAAAGGCTCAATTGAAGTTTCAGGATCAAGTAGGTTATCATCTATCAAGTCTTGCATCTTATGTCTCAAATTGATGCATCTATTTATAGTGTGACTTGGTGCCCTACGTAGTTACAAAATTCTTATTGATCACATCATTTGGGAAGAGGTTTGGTTGGATCAACTTCCTAAATATGAGGGAGAGATATGATGTTACAATCCAAAAGCTACTGTAAAACCCTGGCTAGAGTAACTAGAAGCTGTGATAAAGTATGTCGGGGGGGTGATGATAAAACTATATGCTGAGGAGGCTCTAAAGTTAAATTTACTATAGGTTGATTCTACCATTTTTTATCATTAAACTTGACCTTGTATGGGAATTTTTTGTTACTCTTATTAGTTATGCTTAGAATGCTTATATACTTGAGTTTGCCCATTGAAATGAGTTTCACTTATCTTTCCTTTAGTGTATGACACAATTCAATGAAGAAAGAGAATCACTTGAACATAATTGATTCATGAAGTACTAGTAAAATATTCTATTTGAAGAGGTCTTATAACGCCTGATCTACCATGGGACTAGTCATCTTATACAAGATGGTCTTATACTGAAGAACATAGTTCATGAGATGCTCATTTTGTTATTATTTTTGTTGAGAAATTTAAGCATATGGAACCTTATCACCAATGTTAATGTTGAATTCTACTAAGAACATGTTAGCTAAAGGATTGAATTCATGAACTGTCTAATTTGGTAGACTATATTACCACTATAAATCATAATCCTTTAGGCTCTATGGAAATAACTTTGTAAGTAGCTAGTCATTGGGTACATAGTCAAAGCATGTTGCATGAAAATCTCTCAAGTGTGTCTATAGATCACCCTTGCCATCGTAAAGAGTAAGATTGGCTTGAAAAAAACCTTATGGCAAGGGTGAAGAAGCAATATGATGTGCCAATGGGTATGTAGAAGTGAAAAATAATCCAAAGCTTGCATAGGTCTAGTAATACATTGCTCAAGATGTATCACCTTGGATCAAAGAGATATTATCTCTTATACAAGGGATACCACATCAAAAGAGAGGGATGTACTACCTGTGACTAGTGGCATAGAGGCAGGTTGGGCTACTATAGGGGGTTATTGAGACATAGTTGCTCCTATAGTGTCATTTTCAATTGGTTTCTTGATGAAGATGGAAAACTCAACTTGTTTAGCCTTTTTGATTTCTATGATAGATTTCAAAATTAATGTATGATCTTTAGCTTGTTCCTTAAATCTTTCTCTAATTTTTTGGAGGATCAAATCTTTATTGAGTACAACTTCATTATCAAAAATGGGAAGAAGTGGATCAATGGTCCAATATGGTGGAGTATGAGCGTTGGTGTGCACATCATCATTATTATTTTCATACCACTCTTTGAAAAAATTATCCTAATTGAAATTGGTGTAATTTGGATGTGTAGAATCTATGACTAAAACCTAAATTGGTTGTTTATCCATAGTATATGGCCAAGTTGTAGGAATTTAGGTGAATTTAGGAGGATTGCCACAAGTATTGTACTTCATCTCAAAGGAAGATATTCAAGGAAATTAGGTGGCATAAGGAAAATAACTTGGATAAAAGTAGAAAAGATTAAGATGATTTAATTTAAAAAAATAACTAGAATATGCATAGAATGGATACATAGGTAAGGTTATACCTCAAGAAGCAAAATAGGAGCTAGTACATACAACTAGGGATTTTTTCAAAAATATTTGTACAAAATACTATGAATTTTTGTAAATTTAGATTGAATTTTTGAGCTAAGTATGCAATATAAAATTTAGAAAATGGTTGGAAAATTAGTGGAAAATAACTGGGAGTTAATTGATGCAACTACGGTGTTTTTTTAAATAAAATTAGTATGATAATTTTAAAATTTTGATATGAATTTATTAAAAAAATTTAGGAAAAATCATAAAATATTTATAAAATTATCGATATATTTTTCGTAGTGTTTGGAATGTGTTTGTATGCAAAAAGGACCTAGTATGTGCAAACTAGGGTTCTAACAAAATATGTGATAATTTTGCAACTGATTTATAGAGTTCTAATTTTTAAATATATGAAAAATGAGGAAATTAAGGGAAAAAGTCAAAAATAATTTACACTAGGGTTTCTAGGGTTTTTGTGTAAAATCCAAAGTAAGTTACGTTCACCAAATGTTTTGTTATTTTTCAAAATAATGGAGTTGTATTCTTGATTTATAAATAAGGTCTAAGTAGGGTAAATAAGTAAACAATTTGTAATAATTAAGCCACTAATTTATGTAAATAGATTGTATTTTTTCCTTTCATAAAAATATTAATAAATAAGATAAAATATGACTTAGCTTATTTTGAGCCATCCAATCTGAAATAATGTCTAAGAATTCAGATATAGGACTAGGATAGTGTCAAAAATAAGTTCCTAAAATTTGTTTTTTGATTAAATAGGAGTGATGAAAGTGGGGCACTCTATTATTTGATGTTGTAGTCCTTTTCTATCACTATTGTCTAGGTGATTTGATTTTTTTGGGTTCTGCTCGATAGGTCTATGTTACCCTATAAGTGAAATATCAAAGCCCAAAAGTTTGTAAAGCTCATTGTGTATCTATTTTGATCTTCAAAGCCTTAGGAGCTCTTTGTACATAAAATTGAATGGTAACTTTAGAAATAGAGATAAGGTGTTAGTGTGTAAAGGATACACTGGACACACATCAAACCCTGTGTGTGGGCACGCTGCCTACATACCAATACTCCGAGGAGGGTAAAGCTCATGTAGTTCTCCCATTGAAGTGTTTGGTGCAATTGTGTATGAAAATAAAACTAGATACAAAATTGGGTGTAATTGGAATGTCTAAGGACTGGTGTAAGGGTTTTAATAAGATTGGAATAATATTGGAAGGTTGTATGCATAGAAGAGGGAAGAGTGTTTGAGTAGTCTTGCTTATATTATTTCTTCTCTCTTGTAAATGAGTGCCAAACCTTCTAAATGGAATTTGAATGGCATTTTATATTGGATTTAATGATTGTGGGTTAAATGAATTCACATTAGGCTAACATGAATTGGGATAAGGATCTGGGATAATATGACCATTTGAGCCAAATTTGCACTTAGACAACAGTGCTATAAATAGGACACTATAGGTTTCAATGTTCTTATCTAAGTTGTATGCTATTATCTAGAGGGAATGAGACTTAAGGGGATGGATCTGGGCCTAAAAAAGTTTCTTAGGTCTGTAAGGGTTAAGTCTAGAAGGTTGTGGATGATTGGGACTCAATTAAAGAAAAGCCTAAAAGGGTTATGGAAGCAAATAGGAGGACCTATGGATTAGGTGTCTTTATCCATGCTCAAATAAACAAATCTCACATTTTATATAACTAAACATATACATATACTTTCATTCATCACTCATCAACTTCCACTTTATTATCCTGGAAAAGAGGTTTCATAGCCATGCCATGAATATGGATATTGCTCAACAACTACTACTTTGGACATGATTCTTTATTATATGTATGTATGTATGTATATACATTTATGTACATACATACATACACACATACATACATACACACACACACACATACATACATGTATGTATGTATATGTATATGTATGTGTGTGTGTGTGTGTATAGACACACACATACAAACATTAAATACATACATACATACATGTATGTATGTATGTATATCTATATGTGTGTGTGTGTGTGTGTGTGTGTGTGTGTGTGTGTGTGTGTGTGTGTGTACACACACACACACAAATGAATTTATATATATATATATATATATGTGTGTGTGTAGTGATGATATGTATGTCATGTATGATATGTAATGATACATATTATTTGGACATGACATTTAAATAAAATTGTTTAATTTATAAATGATCTTGGATAATAAGTGTTTAATTTATCTTTGATTTAAGTAATTATTTGGTGTTCAATATTGCATTTAGTGATGTATTACATGATGGTGCATGGTTAAAAGATGTAATTATGTTCACATATACTCATGAAATTATGGTTATATGTATGACATGTAATGATGTTGACAAGTAATCTATTATGTTCACATATTTAGGTTATTCTATTTTGAATGTTACAAACGTTAGTAAACATGTGCACATGTTCACATCTCACTCTGTATGATGAAAAGTAATCATGGTGGGATGGAGTGAAATATAGTAATTTATGCATATCTTGTATATTTTCCCTCTACTTTTCTCATTTCATATCTTTATTTATTATTAAAATCACACAACACTTGAATGAATGTTTATGGACCACGGTTCAATGAAAAGGTGGAGGGAGGGTGAGAATGAAAACACTTCGATATATCATAATGATAATATTAGAGGTACATAGGAATGGTATTTTTTGTTGTTTTTGGTTGTTTGTATCTTGAATCTACTAATGCCTACAAAAAATCACTTTGTGACTATAGGGTAGAGATAATCAAGGACATAGAAATAAATTATGAAGGAATGATTTCCATATATGACCATAGTCTATTGATTTTGAATGCAGAATATGATATCATGTTTGGGAATGTCCATGGGATGATTCAAAGTACCGTTTGAATTTTAGAGACGAATAATGACTTTTAGTTATGCACATTTACTTATATGACTAATATGTTAAGTATGCTTAAGACTTTTATATATTTTCATTAGGTTACATGTGACTCCATAGTCTATAAAGGTGAAATTTGATAATAGGAAGAAGACATAATATTTGATTCATAGACTAATCACTCAATATAGTCCTACAAAATATCATAAAATGGGTGGAAGAGAGTAATGGTTTTTTCATTAAGATATTACTCAAGATAGTTCTCACAAGTAGATACCGAGTGTTTTTTAATTGGATAGAGAAGTAAATTCATTTATATTGTAATATGAATTAGAAGAGGTCATTTTGAAACTCATTTTATGTTCATTTTATCACTCATTAATTTTCTATTATTCATTTTATTGTTTAGTAAAATTAATAGATCATACATCTCATTTGTTAGTAGAATGTTAACATTTATTTTTGTTGTAATATGAACCCATAAGCAATATTTTAAGCCTTATGGTACTCACTCTATGTCTCAATATAAAAAATAGGGCATGGAGTTCATTTTAAATTAATATGTTTTAATTTATTTATCTATTTATTTCTAAGTATTTCATTCTTCAGTAAACATGTGTATTGTTCATTTTATTGGTTAGATTTAAATTAAATAATATGCCAGTGAGGCAATTTGGGAGTACCATGTTATTATTTATTTTTATCCTCTCAAAGATATCTCTATATTGATAATATTTATTCCATACCTATAATCATGGATAGGCTAACAACACTTTTTTGTCTAACCACATATTATAGATTAGTTGAAAATTATAGGCATGGTACTTAGATAGCCATTGATGGACTAGTTAGCTTAAGTTGTATCATATGCTAGTAATATATATATATATATATATATATATATATATATATATATATATATATATATATTACTCTATTGATATAATGTATGTATCTAACTTTATTTTCTTTGAATATAGTGATAAAATAGGAATTAACCTTGTTACACAAGCCCTTTCCACTTGTATGCTAAATATGTCTTTGTCAACATTTTTCCCCAAATGGACGTAACCTTCTACTAGAGTGCTTACTTTTGGATATCATTACTCCATGAATTTAATCTATTTTTTAAATCTTCTAATGTGTTTTAATTTATTTTTGGTCTTTTCACCAAATGTTGTTGGTTAAGGAACTGTATATGGGATTTTTTTGTTAGGCTCATTTGTCACTATGTTTTCAAATCAGAAAAAAAATTCAAATAAAATATATTCAAGTACTTGTAAAAATTGTATATTTAGGTATTATATCCTTGTTTATTGATTTTTTTTATAACATTATTCTATATGAATTTAAATATAATTGTCTTATAATTTGTGTATTTGTTGAACAAGTTTATCTAAACTTATGTTATTTCAATAAATTACAATGTTGTATTTTTAACAACCAATAAAATGGATATAATTCAATTTTTTAATGTGAATTGTAAGTGGGAAAAATACTGCATTATAAATATGGTAGGCAAATTTGGAGACTCTATGTTTCTCATGAAGATGAACAATGTGAGATATTATAGTTTCTTAGTTGTAAATGAAGGGAAAACTCTACAAATCTCAATAATAACTCATTATTTTTCAAAGATATTCATGGGGTGTTGAAGAGATTTATAGAAATTTCTAGCCATGGGAAACATGAAGGGATTGAATTAATTTAGTTTGGGTCATAATTCTTGGTGTATACAACTCTTTTGTCAAAATAATGGCATTCTGGGAATTTGACGGATATGGAGTTTGGAGCACTATTGGGAAATTGGATAGCATGAAAAATTTGGTTTTTTGATCTAGTTGGAGGATCAATCATTTTTTTTAGAGAGTTGTACTTCATATAAAAAATAACATTCCCTTAGAATTTGAGAAGTGTTTGCAAAAATGACAATCATTGGTTCCTTAATGTAATGGTCTATAAAATGGATTTTAGAAGATGATTATATGTTATTTTACCCTCTCATAATATTATAAGACCTTTTTAATAGTTGTGATGGTCATGTGTTTTCTAATATAATGACCTATTTCCATTGCCTCCATCATAGTGTAAATTTGTGTTGATAAACAGAGTAATGGATTTTTTCAGAGAAACATACAAAGAAGGTTACATGTTATTGAAGAAGCTAGAAGGAGGAGCTTTGTGCCCAGAGGATATGAGTGACATAGAAGAAGAGATAAGATTACAAGATACAACGATGCATCCTTTTAATGGAAAGATGTAAAAATATAAATAAATAAAAGAGTTAGGCCAAGATTACAAGACAATACAAAATGGTGGCCAAGATTACAAGATGGAACAAAATGGTGATCAATATCTAAGGAAATTTTCTCCCTTTGGATTACTAGTTAATAGTAATAAAGAAGATGTAAACACTGAGGCAATGAAAGTTGTCAATTAAGGGTCATACCAAATAGTTACAAAAGTTAACCATAATATATTTTCACATTGAGATGGATCAAAATAAGGTATCCAAGTAAATCAATGGTATAATATTGAAAATTCATGATGAGATAGGCATGGTGAGGTTGCATATGATTTAAGAGGAATATTAGTTTTCCTTAAAAGCTGAATAAAATTTGAATAGAATCAAATAAACTCAAGAAAGGATAGGAGCATTGTGAATAAAAAAAGAGACATTTAAGGAGGTTTGGAAGGTAAGTTTTTGTATTTGGAAGGAGAGGATAGTTATTCTTTACATGACCCAAATAAAGAGGAAAATGAGGAACACCAAACCTTATGAAATCATGAATGTGATGAATTTATAGGAGAGATCCATATGTTTCATGAAGATTGTTTTGAATGTGAACTATATAGCCATATGGAATTTGACTATCATAAAATAGATGTTAAAACAAGTTAAAGGAGAGGCATTCAAGAAACAATATATAAATATTATTTCTAATCAAAATTACATGAGTGGGAAGAAGATAATTCAATATTAAATTGTATCATTCACTAAGTGCATTCTATGAGTATTGTGGTCTACACACCTTAACTTGAGAAACAACAAAAGGATGAAACCAATACTTCAATTTTTGAGAATATATAAACCTCATGGTTAGGATACAAATTTTGGTACTTAATGGGATATACTATAGGTGTCCATGATGGAATAATTTTAATTTAAAGTATGTAGGTGTTATTATACAAGTATGATGCACTAGGAGTGAGCTATGTTACATTTCTACTCATGGTACTAATTATTTTTGCACGTCATAAAACTTAATTTCTAGTTAAGGTTTTTCATTATGGCTGAAGTAGGTTTGAGTGTCTTAACATAGAATTATATGATTTAGAGCTTTAAAAATATACCAATACTGTAGTGATTTTTTTATTTCATTCCCTTGAATATCTTAAACTATTTATTTTTCACTATTTAATCTTAAAGCTTGTTTTATCTATAATATGATATCATTATTTATAAGCCAAAAATTAAAATGAAATAGAGTAAGGTAAAACATACATACAATAAATGCTATATTATGAAGGAATGTAATTGCAAGTTATTATTATTATACTTTAAAAATTACCTGTATATTTAAAATTACATGAGACCTAAATGAATATAACCTTATCAATGTACTAAGATTCTAATGTATAATCAATAACGTCTTATTGACAAAGGCAAAGATAGAGTGAATTTTTTTTTCCTGAACACAAATGTTGTAATGTAAGAAACCAAGTACACACTACTATTGTCACTTATCACTGAACTAAAGGAAAGGCCATCATTATAAAATCATCTAATTATAATTTATAATACTATTTTATCCTTTCAACATCCTAATAATGAGTCCAAAATTCACAATCATAACTACCACAATATGTTAAATCTAGAAGAACATACACACACACACACATTTACAAATTTTTAGTACATGTCTAAATTTTAAGATATTTTCCTCCTCTTATATATCATGAAAAGGATATAAATAAATTTTGAAAATAGTTTTGCGTAGTCAATTATACAAACACTTAGTATTCTCTTTTGTATAATTATTAGTAGAAAAAACATTTTAAAACAATAAGGACTATAAACACTCTATCTTAGTAATGCATACTCTCATAGTACATGATGAAAAGAATTGAAAATAACCAAAAACTAAAATATGATCATATCAATCAATGAATTATACTAAAATAGGATGCATACTAGATAAAATGCAAGGGATTATTTGTACACCTAATCAATAGTAAACCTATGCATCTATTGAGTATGCCTTCCACAAGTCTAATTAGTGCCATAATGTTAATATGCACCAATGGGAGAGTAACCTTCACTACTATTAGTATCTTCAACTAGTGAACTTATATACAAAGTATGCACTAGCAAAATCCTTCATCCAGATTGTATCAATTGAAAATTATCTTGATGGGATACTGTGAATATCTTACATAATGCTCCAATATGATGGGTTGGTTGGATTATTAATACATTGGAATGATTATTATAAAAACTTAAGAGTTCAAAATTAATTATGAAATTAATCTTCATTTTGATTAATATATTTTTAATTAATCATGGTGTACATTGATAACATGATTATTAGATGCCTTTATAAGCATGAATTTTTCTAGGAATGGTTTGATGTAAATTAGAATAGCACCAGGAGTATTATAGATATCATAAAATATTATATTCCCTTAAATCCATTAATAATACCATTAGATGATAAACTTAAAAATATGATTTTAAACCAATGTCAGAAACATGATACTAGTATTCCTTGTGTGGTCTTCAGGATAGGTATAATTGTAACAAAAAAACCCATATCTTATAACAAGGTTCCATAAAATGATAATTATATTGAATTATTCTATCATTAATTTCATAATAAACCTCATATGACTTGTATTTCATCCCATTTTATTCTCTGGTCAGCCTTTGTAGAATAAAGCATGTCTTCCATATGTGCTCATGAAATTATTCATTGATTTCTATAATTGTGACCATATTTACATTATTTTTATCACTTGAGATATAATATGTAAGAGTGATGCCAACCAATATTTAAACAATTATTAATTATTTATAAAAGTAACCACCTAATTCCATCCTAAATATTTATGAAACCAATTTTCTAATAAAATTAAATTCATCTACACATTTCCTTACACAAAAATTGTGTGTTATTCTTCCCATAGTTTTCATCGATCAGAAGGTAAACTAATAATTTATAAGATACACTACCATTTTTTATTTGGATCTCCATTCCAAATTACAAATCTCAAATCTGGGTTATAATATTATTTGGTATAATGTTAAAATATTTAGATGTTTGTGACATTATATTAGGGTATATTATATTACATAGTTTAAAGCATATAGCAAATTGACTACACAATGAAAAACTTTTCCAAAATTTATGAGCATTTATTCAAAAAATTATTTAAAATAGTAAGAAGCGCTAATATATGAAAATGTTTACATTTCATGATATATCTAAATATATCAACCATTATATTATGATATCATCATCATATATCAATTTAGATCTTGTTGGAGAAGAATTTATATTTTATTTCTCAAATCCTTGTCAAAACACTTGGAAGAATTAGAATTTTTTTGGGATTTCTCATCACAACATTAAAAACTGAATTCCTTCTTTTAGGGCATCTAACTTAATTGACATGTTTTTCAAATAGTTTATTTGTGACTATTCTTCACTCTTACATTTTTAATGTATAGGAAAACAATAAATTATTTAAACTATAAGAACATATCAAATATAAATTTCCATATATATCTTCATGATCTCAACAAAAAAATTAGTGGACACTGAATCTAAATTACAAGGTGACAATGAAAGTGCTCACATACTTTTTTACAATTGGTGATAGGAATAAACAAGATAGTATTGATGCTAGATTTGTGTGTCGATATGAAATAATTATGGAACATAAATTTAGTTATATCACATATTAAGATAGAAAAGTGGACATGTCTGAATGTAAAAATTATGTTTCCATTTATGATAATTTTAGTTTTACATGAAATTCTTTAGTTCCTCATATATTTTAAAGTAAAAGTGAGGCCATACACACATTTTTCCATGATGAAAAGATTCAATAATTATATCTATAAATAATTATAAAATTTGTAATAATTCTCTAAAATTACAATGCAATGATAGGATCTCATTCAAAAGATGACTTGTATAGCATATGGAAAAAACATGTGACATTAATAGATATCATATATAAGATGTATGACCTTACAATTACTTATCACTATAAAAAACACATATATGCAATCAAGTTTATTTAATTCCATCATGCATGTCTCTATCTCATTTCACATCCTATTTAGATCCTCATTCCAAACTTATTGTTTGTGATTATTATGAGGAGGGCATGGGAAAAGGGTTGTCTCCTGTGACATGCTATGATGTCCTATTCTATTCATTATTTCTATGAAGTATATATTTATGAATGGAAGTTAAAACTCCTTCATGTACTTGATCTAGTGGATGAACCATTAGGGGTTTTTTTTATTGATATTGACATATACTACACCTTGTTATAAACATATGCCATACAATTTTTGAAGAATTATAGTATTTCAATTGTGTGATCTATTGTGACACATGTCTCAAAAATATATATTTTTATCTATATTGGTGCTTTGATCACATCAAATTCAAAACTAACATGGATATATTCACATAAATAAATATACCTTGCTATAAATTCCAAGAAATGGAAAACCAAATGAGTATGAGTAGATAATTGACTTACATTATTAACCTCCCTTAACTATTTTTCAGTATCATCTTCCAAATATTCTACTTCACCTCAATCTGTAGGGTTTGATTCCCACATATCCATACCTATTTCATATTCATATAGAGGTTTCCATCATCTGACATCCATACTTACTTTGAATTCATTTGTATTTCCTATTACACTATCTATGCATTATACATTTAAAATTTATTAGCCAATTTATACTCCCCACAAACATGTAAACAAATATAATATAATCATAAATACACCTTACATTATACTCTATACAAATGATGTTGATGCACTCTCTAAAACCATCCCCTATGTCTTGTAAAACTACCTATCTTCTTTTCACCCTCATTAATTCTACCTTAATCACATGTTTAAAAGTGTAGCCTTGTAATGAAAATGTGTAATTTCATAATTACATGGATGACATCATATTATAACATGATAATGTAATGTCTCATCTATTAGACTCTGCACTTAGGTTATACAAGGTTCATTCTTGTGTAATGTGATATATTAGTCTAGAATATACAAATCCCTAGCTCATAATACATTTTAAAGTCTCTGATTTTATGTTTCTATAGAACCCACCATCTTTGCAAAATTTTAGCCATCAATATCATACAAAAATAGTTTTGGGTATTTGGTGAACTAACCAATCCACCCTATGATGTGTAGAAGTTCATATTATTCTCAATAAATGATGTTTCAAATAGGAATGTAAAAATTCTATGGATATATCTATTTATTTCCTATAATTTGAAAGGGTATGATAATAACATGAAAACATTCTAACCGTATTAAGATAATTGTTATCATAAAACATTGCATGTCTTACATAATCTTATTTCACCTTTGTTATCAAATTATTTAGCCATACATGATGCACATGACAGTTGCATAGATACATATCACAATTTAAAGTTTTCATGCATAAAATGATTTATTTTTAATACTTTATAATATAGTGTGACAAAGGTATATTTAAAATTTAACATATGAACTTTATAATGTTTATATAAATAACAAAGACACACCTAATAGCTTTTATCTCCAAAAAAAAAATGTTTACCAGGAAAGCATAGAGTTTTTACTCTATCTATTTCAATTGTATTATCTGTAGAAGTATTTGCATCCATTGGCTGATGTCATAAGTACAAGATTGTTACATAATCACCCATGCAATGGGCACTCCTTGATGTTTGGAATCAAACACCAACAACATGTATAATTACAACTATATAGAAATTTAAAACATAAATGAGCTTGAAATTTAAGAAATATATATATATATATATATATATATATATATATATATATATATATATATATAAAATATATATATATATATATATAATCAAATATTATTATAATCATCAAAAATATACATTCATGTAGAAGTTCATCCATTACCAATAAGTCATGTATCTAAAATATCAACCATTATAACTATTGTGGGAATCAGATTCCTAGTATGAAAAGGATTTACCCATCCCCATTAATCTCTCCCATATTGTATCTATTATAAAAAAACCATTTATCATGATTTTACAATACCCACTCCCAAGCACTTTATTCATAATTAGGACAATAGTCATATTTTACCTATTCTCTATTGTATATATCATCCTTGTTTAGGAAATCATTTGACTGTATTTCACCATTAAACATTAAAAGTTTACCATGAACCATCTTGTGGTGTTTAATATGGATAAGATAAATAGTATCCTATGAACCCATTAATTTATCTTGGGGAACCCCTTCAATTGTTCATGTTAGTAGTTATAACATTGATTTCCTTTATTGTCTATGTGTTCTACCTAATCATATGTGAGTAACATATGATCAAGTCTCATGACCATTCATCATGTGATGAAATGACATTGACAATGACACCTTACATATTTTTGGCCTAGCTGACTACCTT
Source organism: Torreya grandis (assembly GCA_037957365.1). Taxonomy (NCBI): domain Eukaryota; kingdom Viridiplantae; phylum Streptophyta; class Pinopsida; order Cupressales; family Taxaceae; genus Torreya; species Torreya grandis. Next base: position 719,645 of record JARHVA010006057.1, read on the forward strand.
TTCCCATCTTTGACACTATGGACTTGTATTTTGGTGAAACATTGATTTCTTAGAAATCATCAAGACAATATAAACTTAGTATCTATATAGATATGTTAAAAATATAAAATTCATGGAAATTTAAAATATTCTATAAAAATTACATAAAAATGGAACCTAACAATATATGAATACACTCTTGTTGTCTAAAATGGAAGGTCACTTACATGACATATTCAAAGGTAGCATTGACCTTATTTTTATTTTCAGGAACAAGTGATTTTCTCATGTGATGTGACATAATTTTTTTTATGGAAATAATTCCTTATTGATTATACTTTAATGAATTTTTTAACCCTATCACCATCCCCCCGTGAAACACACATGTCTTCCTTATTAATGTCACGAAAATGTTCCCACTTGACATTTTGTAGTCAAACAAACCCTCACTTGGATTCTATAGTGGAAGCTACATAATTTGATCCCACCTTTTCACCATCTATTCCAACATAAAACAAGAATTTTTCATTTAAAAAATACATAAAAAAACATCTAGAATGATAAAATATTATAATCTATGAACAAAAATCAATTAGTAACACCTAAAATAAATTCAAACACTAATTTTGCTTAAACAACTTTAAAAAATGCTTACACATCAAATACTTGATAATTAGTAATATGATAGAGATTCATAATGGAAATATAATAAAAATATCATTATAAAACATACTCATTGTTGAATAATTTTAACTTACCCATGATAGTTACAAAAAAACATTACAACATGGATTCGTCATTGCATAATTACATGGCAATGAAAATATAATTCAAACAACATATGGTAAATTTTCATAATAATTTTTTTTTTCAACAATAATATAACATATTTCCAAAAATAATGTTTGTGACATTGAATAAAATTTATATCTCGTTGACAAAAATAATGGAGGGTATGACTATATCAAAAAACATGAACATTATACTACAAATAAATGGAAATTGTTTCTTGTCAGTGACAATGTCATGTACTCCAAAATTGAACACTATAAAAATATTGTTCTATTCGCACACCTTATAAATAAGGCATGCCCAAATCATCCATAATAATTTCCCTTATTTCATTTTATTCCTACCATGTTTCTCTTTGTTCAAGATATTCATTTTTTCAATGGATGTCAATATCATGAAAAAAACCATACAAGAAACTCGCATATTTGTTTAGTTTACTCATAATACCTTGGAACATCCTTCTCCTTTTTCATATCTACAAAAAAAACTTGTGAATAACCTCAAAATAAACACCTCTTTCCTCATCCAATTAAAAACATAAGCCAATCCTATTTATCAAATCAAGGTAACTTGGACAATGTAAATAACCCTCATCAGCTAGTAATCTACCATACTGCCTTATGATTATGTTTTCAAGACTCAATAACATGTTTTTGATATAAATAGCCTTCCTTTCCATCAATAATTAAACAATAAATGTGTTTTTTGATTACACATACTAAAATATTTATAATTCACTATAAAAACATCAAAAGATTAGAATTTTAAGTATATTGATATGTATTCACTGGCTAGTTATACACATCAAAATCAAGAAACATTATAACACCCACTTTTCCTCATTTATTGTATCTAAAATTGATTTTTTTACATGTAATTTTTAATTTTAACCCATTTTGACTATTAAAATTAAGGTATTTAATTCACATTCAAAATAAAAAACATATATCATTACACTCAATAAAAAATTATGAATTTACTAAATTTATCTCTACAATCAACATTTTGACCATATTTATCTAAATGTTGGTTTTTTATGAGCTGCATATATGTATAAATGGGTTTTAGACATGTACGCCAATAAATAAGGTAAGGGAACCAACCATATTAGGTTATTCAATATTTTAAGGTATTTTATAGATGTAGTATATAAATTACATGTGAAAAATAAATCGCTAGTGGAATTAAATATTTTAAATACATTAGGACATTTATTATTTTGTAATATCCAAACATTATAAATTATTTCCAATGGAGGAGAAATGGTTTACTTATTATTTTACCATATTTTATGGTTATCTAGGATAAGAATCCTGAACACCCATTTGGATATAAAAATGAGCTTCATCTCTACTTTTGGTGAGTCATTTTGAAGTGCAGATAAACGTTAACTTGTATATCAAGAATGCTCTTATCTAAAATTTCTACCATATACAAACTCAGTGAAAAGTATTATATAAACTATTTGAATTAAAAACATACTTGGAAACCTTATCATATAAATAATTTATGATAAGTTATGTACAAAATATTCAAAGTATAATTAGTTGAATCAAATTCAAGATATGTGGGGAAAGTAAGGTGGTTTCTAGAAATTGTTCGCATGGCTGATTTTATATCAAAATGTCATGATGAGGGATAGGATTTGGTTCATTAACTTAAGCACTAATACATTGGTGATATATGGTATAAAATAAATATGTATGATGTGTAATTTTATATGCATTAAGTGGGGCAATTCTAGGCTAAGGACATGCTTACCATTATGAACATAAGGTAAATGAAATTCTTCGTAGGTGGTATAAAAAAAGTATGTCATGCTTTTAGCATTATACACACACTTGAAAACACTTTAAATGTGGTTCAAACATAATTTAAAATTCATTATAGGTTATGTTCTATTATGGTGAAGCGTGTTATTAGGAGAGCTCATGTTGGTTGCACTATGTTTGTTTTTGAAACACTTTTTTCCATTGATTTTATTAATTGAATATTCCTTTAGGTATTAAATTTTATCATTCTAGCTCCACATTAAAAATAATTATAAATCATAGATCATTAAAATGAGACTATAATCATGAACACTATTAAAAATACATATCAACATATTCATAGTGAAAATGATACACTTTAACAATTATTTCACCTTATTTGCCTCCCACCATGCACTTGGTGGATATTCAACACCTCTAAGTCACCTATCTTACCCTTTTAGATTGATATAAAATTTTGGTTTGCTTTTATATGTTTTAGGAATAGACAGGCCTCAATATTTTTATGCATGAAACTACACATAACAAAAGAATAGATAGTAATGATGGGTCTTAATAGTAGTTTTATCTTCAAATGCAAATCTAATGAGTTAACATGGTAGTTTCAAAATCTCAACTAATTGAACAACCATTTTGTAAGTTTAATAATATATGAATGATATAGCACAAAAATTAATGGAGTTAAAAGGAATTTTTAAAAACTTTAATTTTTTTTGAAAGTTCAACTACTTGAATGGAATCTTCAACCATATTGCATGATAATAGGCTAAGTACATAGACAATGATGAAATTTTAATAGATATTTAATTGGATAGGTTGGAATCCAATGAAAATTTATATACATCACTTTTAATTATGTAAGATGAGGAGATCAAAATAAATTTTCTCATTTTGGAAATTAGGCATATTAATTTTATATTCTACACATACTATTAGATTTGCTATTTCATTTTTGGTATTTTTGTATGATGTGTTAATACACCTGTTTTACCATTTTATTTTTGTAAGTTTATAAATTAGATATTTAATTCTATAACTTAGTGAAGTGTTGGGTTTTTGGGGTGTAAAATTACATTTTATCCTTTTGATAAAAATAAGTTTTTGAATTAATAATTTTGAATTCTCACTCTTACATGATCTAAGAATTTTGAGGAGAAAATACAAGATTCCTCTTCATTTTATTTATTTATTTTATATAACATTAGTTGGAGTGATCCATAAACTATAAAATAATATATTTGTCAAACAAAAAATTTAAGCTTTATAGCACACATGGAGATGCAATTTTTTATAGACATAGGACACAAGTGGAAAGAAGGGGATGCAAAGAAATTTTATAGTGGAAATATTAACTAAATATTAAAGCATCTAAATTATTAAAATAGTTTTAAAAATTTTAAAATTTCATTTGAATTTGTATTTATTTAAAAAAAATAAAAAATAAAAATAAGACAAACAAAGGAAAACTAAGTACAATGGCAACATAAACATGACACGGTTGAAAATTTTTATTTAAGATATCATAGAAATATATACCTTAATGGAAAAAAGGATTAAACATATGAATTTTTTGAAGTTTCAATAATGTTAACTGATAAGGAGAGATAATAAGGTATCGATGTTAATAAAGTACACATGTGTGACACTAAAGGAGAAAGATGAAATCTAGAAATTTATTTACATTTTAGAGAAGGATAATGTACTTAATGTTTTATAGGTTAGATTAAAAATATAAAAATGAGTAAAGGCTGACAAATATTTTGAAAATTACAATAAAATTGAACATGGCGGTGTACGAGTTGATACACTACTTATGGTATCTAGTCTAATAGATGCCACTCCCAACATGGGTGCATGTTTCATATTTTCAGAAAGAATTATTGATGTGAAGAAGGATGGATTTTTTAATTTTGGTAAAAGGTATAATCAATTCCAAACACTCAACTAAGTAGTGGGGACATACAAAATCCACTCTTGTAACTATAGTTAAATCCAATTCTATAACTGTAGTTGAATCCATACCACTTCTCAAGATACTATTAAGTTCATTTAGAATTCTAGTGTATCAATAAATAAAATAAATTCCAAGAAAAACCTTTTTATAATATGAATTAGGTTAAGGCAAGCCATATGTTCCCTAATTATCATTGGTTATGAAAATATTCATGTTTATTCATACGTCCTTAATGTTACTCCTAGGAATTAAATAAGACTTATTTTTCAAATTTTTACTAAAGCCCTATAATATTACTTATTTTTTATTCTATCTCACATAACTATTGTATTTTTAAAAAAATTATTAAGACTTATTATGTCACACACTAGTGAATGATTTAATGTTCAATCTTTTACTTCTCATAAGTGATTTGAGCTTGACCTAAACTAACACATTGATTGTTTTTATTTAGAGAAGCAACCAAAATTAACTCTTAGTATTTATTTTTAATTGAAGACTATGTTTTAATATAGTAGGTGATTTAATGTCTCCTATAATATCAATGGCAAAAAATATTTCTGCAAAACCTATTAGGGCCTAACCAAAAATCTATTCTTTCATATTTTTTTATTGAGTAAACCATGCAATTGCATGGATAAATTAGAGTGAAGGAAAGAATTAAACACTCCAATACCATGAATGAATATTAAAAAATACTTGTGAAAATAAATGGCTTGCTATGAAAGCATAATTTCATGAGTTTAGAGCAATTTTTTTCTTTGCTTACTCTTGAAACACATGATAGTGGGTATGGTGATTGTAAAATCTATGGTGTAAGAGGGGATTTCAATTACAAAATATGGGATATAGAAGTGAGATCATGTGATTTTACTAATCCACTTACCAACCACATTTTAATATGCATTTTATAGGATGATGTGGTGAATCCACCACCAACATGTATTTTGGGTAGTGATATGTCTAGTCATCATTATTAGTAGTTTGACCAAAAATGAAACAATGTTGGTGAGATGAGGATGTGAAAATTAAGTGTCATTGGTGGAATGGTTTAGAGTTTATATTGAATTTTGGGTTGACACAAACATGCACTAAGTTTATGTGTGCTAGTTGAGATCTTACCTTCAAGACTTATGTCATTTGGTTTAGGTCTTAATTTTGTTAAGTCATTTTCATCTCATCAAAACTACTAAAATATATTTTAATAGTAGGATGGTTGTAACTACATTGTGTTTAAGTATTTTAGATTTTATAATTTTTTCTAAATAATCATATAAATAGAATAAAAAAATAGGTATTCAAACATTTCATTGTATCTCTATCAATCAACCATACAATGGAAAAATAACAATATTATAGATTCGTGGAGGATTTTGGACTTTTAATTATTGATACATGATACAAAAGATATATTTCAAAAAGCCATAAAGTTGATGTAGTATAGTATCTATTGTTTGGATAATATATTAAATAATTTTAGAGCATTTTTTTCATTTGAAATGTATTGCTCCATCTCTACCAACTAAACAAAGCTCTTGTAAAGGTCTTATGACACCTCCCCATAACTAATATACTAATAAAAAAATAATTTAGCTTTTGTTAACATGGATTTGTAGTTGGGGATGTTTAAAGTGGATTAGGAGGACATTGGGCGCTAACTAGGGTTTTATTTTTATTCCCATATGGTTTATATTGTATAAGTTAGATGACAAAGAATTATGAATTATTAAATGAAAAAGTTTTAATAATTCATTATTTTGTACAACCAAATTTGATACAATGCCATCATTAATGCATTTTATATAATCATTGAAAATATAGACTATTGATGACAAATGAAGTATCTATTAATTTATTTGTGTGGGTATTCCTTTTATAATTCATACATTGTTAGGTCACTTGTCCACCATTTGTACTTCTTATCAATATTATAAATAGGATCCCGAATATTTTAATTTTTGTGTGATTATTTGGATAATTCTAATGTTTTATAATAGGTTTGGACTCATAGACCTATTCATAAATGTAGGCTTATCTAGGCATAATTTACAAAAGTTATATCAGGTCATGTTTTGTTTGAATCCTATTTTTTTATTTTATTATTGTTGGTTCATAATTTACATGATAAATAGGTATCCTAATTAAAATTTAAAATATATACTCTAAGGCATTTTGGCAGCACTCCATACTTTATATATCTATAAAAATATTTTTACTTTACATTTTTAAATTTTATAAAACGCAATTGAAAGTTTATAAAGACTAAATTAAGATTTAAATACTTGTGCAAAGAGTAAAATAAGAGGATAATCATCTATAATTACATTCAAAACTTCCCACATACACATTAGTGGGATAACTAAATTCAAGTTTGAACCCTACTCAAAATATTAGTGATGTAGTGCAATGATTTTTAATTAAACGATGATTGGCTAAGGTCAGTATAACTCAATTCCTTTTGTTCAACACCCATATTTCATGCGGAATTGGTTTTTTTGAAGAAATTAAGTTTTTAAATTATAATTATATTTGCATGATATTTTAAACTATGTAATTATCTCAAAATCTCATTGAAGATAGGCATAGGTGGTGATATAAGAAAAATTTCCTCATAATCAACATCTAAAAGTTCTAAATAAATAGACAACAATTTTTTGGAGAGATCTAACCTATCTAAGAACATATCAAGACCTATATTATGACTTGAAATAGTCATAGTCCTATCCTATTATTACTTACACTATCAAACATCCCAAATAGTCAACCAAAAAACTTATATTTAAGCTAAGTTGGTTTATTCCAAGTTTTTTCAAAAATATTATGTTACTATATTTAACAAGTTTCAATCATAATTATTGGTGAATTTTACATATTTATCACCCTAATTTATTCAACAATTTTATATTTAATAATTTTATATAATAAAAATAAGGTAAAACATATTTGTGAACCTAATTTTTTCTTGAGAATTTATTTATTTATTCAATTTTTGTTCAAGGGTTTCAGTTGAGTCCATCATTCCTTTAAGACATAGTAAAGAGAAATTTGTTCTTCATTTAATGGATTTTATTGAGCAATGCTCTATGATTTATCTTTGACTTGGGGGTTTAATATTGAATTTATGACTTCCTTGCATAAATATATTTACTTTTGTAAGATTTTAATTTCATATTATTTTTTTTTTTTGCTTTATAAGAAGTATGTTTTGGAATTTTTAAAATTAGGAGTTTTTGTTCTAGGAAAATGAATGTTTAGTTTTACCTGAATCATGGCGTGATGGGTAATTAAATAATACTCAATACATTAGACAATAATATATAATGATTTTAGTTTACACATACCTCATGGTATATCAAAAA